>NQII01001565.1:194093-253665 GCA_002778355.1 Clitarchus hookeri
TTTGGGGGGGGGGGGGGGGGGGGGGGGAGACAAAAAATTGTTGACAATGAAAAGTGGCGGTGGAAACGGTCACTGGAGTTGTACGAAGTTGGAAATACTCAACGACGTTCTAGCAGTTGGGCACGGAAGATAAAAGAAGGCTGTCTCTTGAAACACGAAGATGCCACTAACAACCTCGGCTTGACGTCCACAACCGAAGTTATGCTGCGGAAATAATTAATTCGAGAAAAGATTTTCCGTGCGGAAAACTCACAAATCAAGCACCCCTTCCATTTTTTTTTTAATCTGACAAGGTAACATTTTTTCTTTTAATACGGGACCTATTAGGGAGAATGATCATTCATTTTTTTTAAACCCCAAACTATTTTAACAGATTTCGGATATGAATGTTTATAATATGTTTCTGGAATTAAAGACGGTAGTATTACTTTAATTCCCTGTTTACGTGAAAAAGGACCTTTTTTTTTGTTTGTTTTAATAAAGACGGGAGCATTCATTATCACGGCAGTCTGGATTAGATATTGTCCAAATTAAGTGCCATAAAAATGACTTCAATATTAGGGTCGGATTTATCTCAGTGCAATTTGTATTTTTTTTTTTTTTATGAGATGAGTGCTATAAAATACGGCTGTGGTGCTTGTTTGTAGTATAATGTAATTTCGATATTATATTGTCACGTATTTTAACATTATACAATTTATTTGTTGTTATGGATAAACATTTCACGGAAAAATATTGTTACCATTCGGTAATTAAGAAAGAGTGGGACGAAAAAAAATTTTTTTTTCAACGTTCACACCAGTAAGAACGTCGAATATAAAATTGCATTCACAGTCAGAATATCGTTTTCAAATAATGAGAATTGCTGTTTTTGAATCCCGAAGCTCAACAGACAATTCAGCAAAGATAGGCATTTGGGAATCTGTCGATACTGCAAGATGATAAGCCCTGGAGTGAGTCGTAAATCACAGGCTGGCCCAGGGCGAAACGTGGAGCCGGGATGCGATCCTATCCGACAGATGCTAGATTAGCTTCGACGGTAAATTATCCTTACAGCACCTCATAACGTTTAATTAAAAGGGTGAAGAGGGGAGTGGTAGTTCGCGAAACGAATATACATTGGTAGCAGCACCTAAGATCACTTCATCACGAAGCACGCATTACTCATAAATATTTAGTGTTTTGCGTCGTTGCACCTCAGTATATTAGTGAACACTTTGCAAATAAAAATAATGTATGGTCCGCAAGAATCAGCGGCACATCACACTATATGACTTCCCTCGGAATAAAACCACTTGTAAGTAAAGTCCATTCACGGCAAGGTCACAATTTTCTGAAGCCCTGATTAAGTTATACTTTCAGGTACCGACGTCGTATCCTTCCGCTGGATGTAAACAAAAACGTTACTACGTGACGTCTATTTTTCAAATGTCAAATGTCTTGTTTACATTTGCAGCAGTACAAACAATACCGTTGAATTTCAAAAAAAGTAACATATGAAAGTTCGCAATTTTCGACCATATGTAGTTTCGTTTTATGACTTTTCACAGTGTGTTTTGATAATGGTTTGATAGGTGCATATTTTACAAGTTATTAAAATATCTGTGTTATTCACAATATAGCGTATTACGCAAATTTAAGTTTAATGTTTTATTGTGACTGCGTTTAACTGTTAAACGTTTGTTAAAACTCTGCACAAGGCGCTCTAGTTATTGACGTGGGTTAGGTTACTCCAATCAAGCACACAATTCGAGTCCCTTATTTTATCTCGTAATTTTAGCAGCAACAGACAATATAGTGGCAACAATCAAACAATCTCATGCATGAGAACTAATAGTGTAAACTTTTATTTCGCTCGTATATTTCAACCCGCGACGTTTTCATCAGGTTCCATTTTTTTTCTCTCTGACTTTGATTTAGCACTGTGAGCAAATTATTGGAGCTTTGGCAAACATCCAGTTCACTGAAACGTCCAAGTACGTTACATAATCGTGTTACAGACACCTAGACGAAGAAACAAATTTTTGATATATAAACGGCGTAGCTTTTAAATAATTATTAAGTCATTAAAGTAGTTCACGCTTAAAAACGGACTTCACACGTTTGACATTCTTCTTCCACAACCAACATAAGGACTACGGAACAATGGCTATTTCATCAGAAGATCACTTCATCCGTCCAACCTAACCGACACACTGTGGAATATTTTCACACTGGTAACAGCCGACCTCCCGTGGCACAGTCGGTTGGTGCGCCGCCGGTCTGGGGTGCCGGAGTTTCTAGGTTCGAATCCCAGGTAAGACATGGGCGTTAGTTTAAGTTAGATCATGAGTTAGATTCTAAGCCGTCCCCTGATAAGCCTTCAGGCATAAAACTGGGGGACGTTAATAAGCGTTTTCTAATCCAATCCACACTTTCAGTAAAAACCACATTTAACACAATTTTGTCACTTGACTAGGTAAGTTAACAGTAGGTACGTATACAACCTTTATTTGGTAGTTTAAGCAATTTTCGTAGGAACGGAAAAGTAAACACTCGATCGAACGATTTGTCATGTCGCCAATTTTGCCAGCTTCCAAGTTTTAACAGTCCCGCCCTCGCATCTGAATATAAATCTGATACATTTTTGAAAATTAACATTACGTTTTGATTATGGATCACGAATTAAGATACCGCTATTTATGATACAGAATAATATTAAAATGTGATAAAGTCTATAACAGTCGTTCGCCTGTAATGGGCGCTGAGAAACTTATCGAACGTGAAGAAGAATGGAGTTAAGTATAATAATTAATGACATGAAATGTTAAATTATCAAAAGGAAGTACATCCACCAAAACTAATAAGCTACTGATTGCAACTTCCGGCAGCAGGCTGGTACGTCAAAACTTGCATTTAGCGTTCAAGGTCAAACCTGTTATCGGGCGTGTTAAAGGGATCTGGGATGGGGAAATGAAACTACTTGTTACATATATAATAGTTAATGACATGCAATGTTAAATTATCAAAAGGAAGTACATCCCCCAAAACTGATAAGCTACTGATTGCAACTTCCGGCAGCAGGCTGGTACGTCAAAACTTGCATTTAGCGTTCAAGGTCAAACCTGTTATCGGGCGTGTTAAAGGGATCTGGGATGGGGAAATGAAACTACTTGTTACATAATACATTTTTATTAAGCACAATACACATACTGTACATGACATAATACACGAACATCACCATTCGTAACAACCAACTTTCTAAAAATCCAGATCGCATCTCCCAGCTCAAACTTAAGCCTACGTCGAGAATACAAAACTGGAGACGGAGACACAGAAATAACAGAATTAGAAGTGACTAGAACCTGCGCACCGTATTCTGCGCTTATCAGGCAACATAAATATTAATATTTTTAATACGTAGCAATCAAACATGTCTCCACCTTTTCTACGTGAAAATGGAAATATTTCAAAAGAGAAGTTTACTTTATAAATTGTGTGCCCAAACACACAGCCTTCGGCATCTGTTTCTAACCGCCCATCTCCAATATTTAATAGTGTATCAGCATAATGTCCTGTATCAACGTCATTGTAGAGGTGCACTTTCATATTTGTCGTCAAGCTGAATTTCTTTACATTTTCCCATAAGTTTGACAACTTGAGACAGGCATTGATTTCATCTGCAGGTGTGCCTCTCTGAATCACCGGTAGAGTTTAGCGGAAGTCACCAGCCAGTAATACAACCACTCCTCCCGTAATATCTGTATTGTTTCTTATATCCTGTAGAGTTCGGTTTAGGGCCTCTATCGCTTTTTTTGTGTGACATTGTGCTTTCGTCCCACACTAACAACTTACATTGACGCAGAATTGTATGTACCCCGAGATCTGTTTTTAGTAAAAACATTTTCCTGAGGGAATGAGATATGTTTTCGGGATAAAAAGTAGCCTATGTCACTTCCCGGCCCTCCAACTATCTGTGTACAAAAAATCACGTCGATCCGTTGCTCCGTTGCGACATGAAAGAAGTACAAACAAGAAAACAAACACACTTTCGCATTTATAATATTAGTTACGATGTAAAAAAATGTCCACCTTTAAGTAAGTTTTTTGTATTGCTTTTCTCTNGGGATAAAAAGTAGCCTATGTCACTTCCCGGCCCTCCAACTATCTGTGTACAAAAAATCACGTCGATCCGTTGCTCTGTTGCGACATGAAAGAAGTACAAACAAGAAAACAAACACACTTTCGCATTTATAATATTAGTTACGATGTAAAAAAATGTCCACCTTTAAGTAAGTTTTTTGTATTGCTTTTCTCTTAATATTGTCGTACTCTAGTGGTATTTCAGTTTGTGCGTTAGATCTTATACGCACAATTATAGTTAATTAGTTAATATTTATAGTTAATTTAGGGATTGTGAAATGAAACGTTTCCAATTTACAGCTTTACAACACACGGGGTCTACCAGCTCTGACATGCATGAAGATAATCTTCATGTTGTAAAATGTTTTTTTTTCTTTTTTGCAATTTAATGGATTAGATGGAATTGATATAACGCGCATTAAGGCGGATGTACCATGCGTGTGTCGAGGGGCAACGTGAAGCGTTCTTCGACCAACTGCTGTCGCCTCTTGTCATGCTACAAAGAGAAACGAACGTAGCGTACTGCGAACGCAATTTACATAGGATTCAACGCGTTGTTTGTTGTTGCCTTGATTTTTGTGAGGGACCTTTATCGCGACAGACTGCAGTTGCTGGTGCTTGTTCGCAGAATAACTAACTACAAAGTTTTTAAATAAATTTTTGTTTTTTATTTCTTCAAACAGAAGAATCGTACCTCGCAGAGAGACGGCGTATCTGTCTTAAAAATTCGATTTTCCTCGTATTTGGAATGATTCGGGGTCCCACATCTGACGAATAGACCTATAGACATTAGAAAAAGGGACGCATTTTCTGCGTATAGTCAATAACTAATGGTTACTTGAAACTTTGATGAAGCTCTGCTAAAGTTATATTTTCAAGCTATTCCTCCGTCTAGTGCAAACAAATCTTAACTAAGTCTAGAAAATTGTACCGAAGGGACAAGGCACCGCACTCGTGTGCACTTAGATTAATATTTTGTATTAGAACTATTTCCTACTAGACATTACCAACAAACACACCAATTTTATCAATGTTTTTATTCCTTTTAATTATAATCAAAACATCATAATGTATAAATAAATTATAAGTAGAAGTACAATCAAACAAAAATAAGATACTTTACGTTAACATAAGAGTGAAATGCTTTTGATACGTGAGATATTTAGGAAGCAACTAAACACGTCATACATNTAGAAAATTGTACCGAAGGGACAAGGCACCGCACTCGTGTGCACTTAGATTAATATTTTGTATTAGAACTATTTCTTACTAGACATTACCAACAAACACACCAATTTTATCAATGTTTTTATTCCTTTTAATTATAATCAAAACATCATAATGTATAAATAAATTATAAGTAGAAGTACAATCAAACAAAAATAATATACTTTACGTTAACATAAGAGTGAAATGCTTTTGATACGTGAGATATTTAGGAAGCAACTAAACACGTCATACATNATACTTTACGTTAACATAAGAGTGAAATGCTTTTGATACGTGAGATATTTAGGAAGCAACTAAACACGTCATACATGGGGTGATTTTTCAAAGGTTTGATTCAAAAAGTGGGAAGATACTGAGAGTACACTATAGACCACTCCATGTTGTCTGCCGACGACGGGAAACGATGCACTTCTTCGCATGCAACAGGGGAATATGGCAATACTTAGCGCAAAGGTGCAGCTTACTACGTTGTTGCATGTTGCCTCTCGTCGCACGCAGTGCAAATATCACCTCTTAATTCATTTTGGAAAATTGAAAAATTAAATGTTAGAACATTCTCAATGAAGTGGTATCGTAACTCCGTCATAAGGTGATTTATTTTTAGTTCATTTTAATTTCAAAACCTACGCAGGCCTGAACAGAATTGACGTAACAAGTATCACTGAACTCATAAAGTTTTTCTAACCTGCACTTTGTTGCTGTGTAGGTAATTATTTCCTGGATTATATACACTGACGGACGAAAAAACTGGTACACCTGCCTAATATGGTGTAGGGCTCCCTCGAGCTCGCAGAAGTTCCACAAGACGACGTGGCATGGACTCGAATAATGTCTGAAGGTTTGCAGGAGGCAATTCACACCATGAATCCTGCAGGGCAGTCCACAAATCCAATCTGCGCCAATTTGAGAAAGGGTTGCACGTCTGTCACGTTTAATGATTCTCGTCAGTCGTCGTTTGTCCCGTTCTTTCACGATCTTTTTCCGGCCGCAGCGATGTCGAAGATGTGATGTTTTACCGGATTCCCGATATTCACGGTACACTCGTGAAATGGTCGTACGCGAACATCCAAATGTTATCGCTACCTCGGAGATGCTATGTCCCATCTCTCGTGCGCCGACTATAACACCACGTTCAAACTCACTTAAATCTTGATAACCTGCCATTGTAGCAGCAGTAACCGATCTAGCTGCCGACCGCATCGCGTTACTCTGATTGGTTCCATACCTCTGTTATTTGCATACGCACGCCTATACCAGTTTTTTTGGCTCTTCAGCGTATATATATATATATATATATATATATATATATATAATATATTGCGTAAATGAGGTGGACAACATACGTGATAATCATATCCAGGTTTTTTTTAAACGTAATTATCTCAACCATTATATCTCACACTTTAGAAGTGCAGCGGAGTCAAAATGATTTTTCGATCTCCTTGAGGATAGCTCATACTTGTATAACACAGATTTTAGGCTAGGTCTCACATGCCATGTTGAATTATTGGTTTCTAGTTTGTTTCACTTGTTTGGGGACACTTATTTTGAAACTACAACTACACCTCTCTGGTAATGTGCATTGCACTTTTGAAAAAACACAAATTCTGAACTTTTGTAAAGTAGTTATGACGTAATTAGTGCAACATTATTTTGAGTTTTTAATTTCACAATTACCAATTAATTTGTTTACTTTCAAAGATTTGTTTACTCAGCAAAATATTTTATTGGGGCAACCAGGAATATTTTTGACACTATGCAAACAACTATTTTGTTGACCTTTCTCTCGGTGTTTGTAAGATGTAAATGCGCTGCAATAAGAAATATTGGAAATAAAGTTGTAGTTCATTAGTGGAATACACAATATGGCTGCGAGACCGATCCTTAAGGCTTGGATTCACTCCTTTTGCAGAAATTCTTAGTTTTCGTGTTATAATTTCAGTTCCAGAGGCATTATTGGAAATGTTTGACTGTAGACAATGAACAATTTACTAGTTGTTTAATACATTTGTATCTAATTTGCGTGTTATTTCCCGTTTGCAAAAAGGCAGGAACTTATTTATACAATATAAATAGATTCTCGACTTTTTACTACCAGCAGATAACACATAATTAAAATTCAGCACAAAAATATTAAACAACTCGTAAAATACAAATTTTCTATAATATTATGTCAGTAATTAGTATGAATCTGAAATTATGACGAGGAAACGAAGAATTTCTGCAAAAGGGGTGAAGTTGAGCCTTAATACCGTTGCTCTATAACAATGGTACATTTCTGGTGAGACATGGTCGGAAGTATCGATCAGATAAAACTGATAGGGCCTTTTCCATTGCTCTAGCAGCGTTTATTAGGCACATTAGCTTAAACGTACCCGAAGTCCGAGTCGATAATAACTCAGTCTCGACTCTCGCGTGGCTCTCAAACACAGCCACGCTGATCGATACTGACGATAATGACCAGGGCATACCATTTGGAAGCGGGCTTAGGGTCGTGAAACGTCGCACAAAGCGACACGGCAAATGTTATTGCGTGGGCCCCGTAAGTGTTATGCTTCTATTAATACTGGACCATGCCTTGCAAGTGCCGCAGTATCTCTGAGTGTAAGATTATACTTTCTGTAGTAATGTAATAAGAACTCGGGCGATTGTTTCTTTTATTGAAAGGTGGATATTAATCGAAGGAATGAAGTGACGCGATAAAAAGTCAGACAAAGCCACATTACGTTTTCCTTTAATAAAATATTTAATTCTTTTTTAGTTAACTGCGGCTTAGTTCTCCCGCTTCGTACTAGGCGACTCCTGTAATAAGTTAACCTAAAAGTATGCTCAGAAACAACTGGACTTATGATTCTACCCTAGAAACATCTGCATCATTATCTGGCGTTCCTACCAAACTCTATGCGGATATTAGCTTACGGATACTTCAAAAACCCCAGAAAAATTCTACACTGTTAAAAAAATGTCTTTAAAATTACGGAAAAATATTGGAAAAAAATGTTTTAGACCCTTTTGTGAAATAACATTTGTAATTAAAGTTGATTACGTAAATACACTAAATCAACTGTAAAATTTCACGGAAAGTCATGCCAACGGCGAATGTACAGAACTTTACATGAATATGCATCTTAGATTTTTTCGTTGTGTTCGTTATTTTAAGTGTTCGTTTTAATTTATTTAATTAATATAATATTTTATATCTAACTGAACCAAGAAAATAATTATAATAAATACCCGTTGCCATTACTGATTACGAAATGAATGATTAATGTATTCTGCTGGCACAATGCCTACTTGGCTACTTGAAGTGCTGCTATTACAAGCAATGTGTACTACTTTTTTTAAATTTTAACATACAGGCATAGGTGATTGTATAGGCTGTTCACGGTAAAGTTTTTAATATCAAATTTGTATGCACATTGTGTAGTCTTCCATCATATGTAAAACTAGCATTCCTATGGATCTGATCAATTTATTCATGCGTCGGCCAAATTAAATTGTAATGTTATTAGAAAAACCAATATTTTAGAATGCATAGAACAACCAGGAAACAAAATAATTATTTTCAGTTTACGCAAAACACTTACGGTAAAATTCGGCTTAAAGACATGGACCTTCTGTTTTTCAGTTGTTACTAACTTTACTGACCGTATGCTAGTCAGNGGACCTTCTGTTTTTCAGTTGTTACTAACTTTACTGACCGTATGCTAGTCAGGGTGCCTGTTACAATATGCGCAGATGGGGGGCAGTGACTTTTACAAAGGTTTATTTCACAAGTGATCAATTGATAGTGAACTTCCTGCAGTGTTGAAATCTCTGTAGGAGCTACCGTCGTAAATGCGACGAACGTTTCACACTTTCACAGAACCCTTTAAGAATATCGAAGTGAAAGAGTCGCTTTTCCCACGCTAGCGTAATGGCGCAACTGATCAGTAGCATGTGGGAACGCAGTTTGCCGATCAATGCCTGGCGACTAACTTGCCAACTGGCAGTCCATCCAACGGGGAATCTCACGCAGCTCGCAGTAACCAATCAGACACAAGGTCCATCTCCAGAGCTTCGCGCAACCAATCGGCGAATGGGTACGCCCACATCGAAGGAACCGCCAGGGCATCTAGCTTGTGTACTTACCTGTTCTGTGACGTTGGCTCAAANATGGGTACGCCCACATCGAAGGAACCGCCAGGGCATCTAGCTTGTGTACTTACCTGTTCTGTGACGTTGGCTCAAAAACTTTGGTAGCCAACATAAATCGGTTCCGTCTTCTCTAAATACTGAGAACAGTTCCGTGCTTCGTTATTATGGATAACGTTTCCATACTTCAAAGCCACATTTCAGCAAAAAATATTTATTTGATTATAGTAAGTGTTTAGTATTGTGGTAATTGAAACGTAAGAATGTGTGCGCTTTCAAAACTAGACGTTTAACGAAATATTTATCAAACAAACTCTTCGTAGTAATGTAGTAAAATACTTGTCCTCTCGGAGACTGTATAACAAGTTATCACTTTCTGGCAACTGTAGTTATTACTATTGAATATCATTTGGTTTAAATCACTGTGGTTGCCTGTGTACAATTATTTAGAAGAAATATTACGTGAAATGCCAAAAATGCTGCGGAATCTTTGTCAATGGTAAAGTTAAAACTTCTGCTAGCATTGCTTAATCTCCCTTCAACCAGCTCCGTACGCTTCCACAACCAAGGGAATGTAATACTGCCGTGGACGTAAGGACATGTACACTGCTAACCATTATAATTGTAACACCAAGAATGACGCATCTGAAGGACCACACATCTGGGGAATGCGTAGAGCATGGTAGCACTACGACGCAGTTAGCTGTTCAGCCGAGTGGCGCAGCACGTGCGCCAATAGCGATGCTGATATAGAGCATGATTCCTATCCTTCTGTCTCCTGTAGCATTTTCTGTTAAATATGATAATGCACGAAANCGATGCTGATATAGAGCATGATTCCTATCCTTCTGTCTCCTGTAGCATTTTCTGTTAAATATGATAATGCACGAAAAAATTTTTAATTATTTCCTGCCGAAAGGGTTTTTACGGTGACTATGCCGGTTTTTTCCCATTCTCTTCTAAATATAGTTAACCTATAAGTACAGTTAGGGAGGTTCTCATGGCCAAAAGCTGGCCATGGCAGCCCAATCCCTCTTTGCCGTGATGCATGTCTCCTCGCATGATACTCCCTTCCTTGCAGGCGTATGGGGCTTAGCCCTGAGACGCACTTAACTCCCGTCCCTACCGCGGGCTNGATGCTGATATAGAGCATGATTCCTATCCTTCTGTCTCCTGTAGCATTTTCTGTTAAATATGATAATGCACGAAACAATTTTTAATTCTTTCCTGCCGAAAGGGTTTTTACGGTGACTATGCCGGTTTTTTCCCATTCTCTTCTAAATATAGTTAAGCTATAAGTACACTTAGGGAGGTTCTCATGGCCAAAAGCTGGCCATGGCAGCCCAATCCCTCTTTGCCGTGATGCATGTCTCCTTGCATGATACTCCCTTCCTTGCAGGCGTATGGGGCTTAGCCCTGAGACGCACTTAACTCCCGTCCCTACCGCGGGCTCACATAACACTTAGTTTTAGAGTAGNTACCGCGGGCTCACATAACACTTAGTTTTAGAGTAGTTAGTAAAAAAAATCGGCTGAGAGGCACAGATGGAGCGAGCACGCCACGTCTAAGAACACGACCGCCACGCTAACAGATTCCCGCCTTTGACAGCGGGATAGTATCGGCCTGTCGGACACCCGGACGCACGGAGCCGCGCTTGAAGATAAGGCGTTTTACCGCCATGTATAATTACAAGTGACAGAAGGAATCACGCTGACGCGGCAGTGTATGAGTGTGAAGGTTAGAATATTTTCGGCCAGCAAGGCGGTGTCAAAAATAAAAAGTTCCCGGCGGTGCCACGAGAGTGGAAAGTGCCAATTTTAGAACTTGCTTGAAGGAGTTAACGTACGTTATAAAGCAGTGCTCCTGGTATGGCCTTAAATAGGTATCGGCCACCAGGAGGGGAGGTTGGCGAGGAAAGCGCCGGTTCCACCGGGAACTTTGTCGAAATCGCGGGTTATCCTACCGCGGGAAATTTGTCCTCGTTTCGGAAGAAACGCTACCCACAGCGGGTCGAGCAGGTGCGGGTCGGGGTGCTCGTAGAAAGCGAATGGCCTCGTCACAGCAGATGAGCGCGAGGACATACACGTGTGGCGTGCATGGGCGATCGTGGACCGTGCAGCCACATCAAACACCCTCGCTCAGGAGATGAGGCGCGCGGCACGTCAGCCTGTGTCCTCAACCAAGGTGCTCCGCCGTCCGCAGCATCACCGCATCTTGTCCTGACTGACGTCCATCGCTCTGCGGCTGCCACGGACTTCTCACCGCAGCGCCCGCGTCGACAATGTTGCGCGGAACGTCCGGCCTCGACGGACAAATTGAACGCCGACGTCTTCTTCGACGAATCCCTCTTCTGCTTGCAGCATCACGATGGTCGTATCCGCAATAAAAAAATTATATATATAGTAATTTTTAATGGGAAATTGTTTGTAATTTTATAAATGTTTGTAAAAGTACAAACACTTATCGTGAAGAATTACTCGTTTGCAAAACTACAAGAGCCGCNGTAATTTTATAAATGTTTGTAAAAGTACAAACACTTATCGTGAAGAATTACTCGTTTGCAAAACTACAAGAGCCGCATTTGTAACAGACCTAAAGAAATATCTGTACGATACTGACCCGTATCAGCGAGCCGAAGAAAAATGGCCACGGACACTCAGCAACGTAAAAACGTATATAGCTGTTTGTTGCAAAACGAGGTGTGATGTGAAGCGTAGTTGGGTGCAAAAATAAATATATATNTAAAAACGTATATAGCTGTTTGTTGCAAAACGAGGTGTGATGTGAAGCGTAGTTGGGTGCAAAAATAAATATATATTGCAAGTTTGAATAACGTAAAACACCTGAAACAACTCAAATACTACAATTTTAAAAACACGTGACGTTATTACTCATTAACAGTTAATGTTTCATATCCACACAGAACTCGTAAAATGAAATAAATGCGTTCTTCTGAACCGAATAAATTCACTACTCTTTTTATATTTAGGTATTTAGTACTATATCTANAAAAATAATTGTGATGTTTGAAAGGCACGTCGGTGTTGTAGTTAAGGGTGTTAGCTAATAACGCCACAGACGTGGGTTCTAGTCTCCGTGCTGGCAAGGCATAACATTTTTTTCCAGTGAATTTTATTTTGAAATAATTCTTTCTCCCATTCTCTGTTATTAATTCATAACATTTGTTCTCTAGAAGAAAAATAATAATTTATTGTCAACTTATTTATATTGCATGTCGTAATACAAGCCTATCATTTTTAACGTTACAAATATATATTTTACAGATTTTACAAGAAAACTGTTTGTAATTCTACAAAGGATTTTCTTGGCAACTGGGTTTCCAAGGATTTTTCTTGAAAAACAAAAAAAAATAATTTTTACGGTGTGCCTAACGGCATGGCTGCAGATCTATTAAAACTGCTTCTCTTGGATCAGTAAAATTCTACTGATCAATAAATTGAATTGCTGGTATTCACTAATTAAACTGTGATATTTACAGATTAAACAGTGATTTCTGCTGTTTAGTGAACTGCACTGCCATGGAAGTAAACTCTCGCTGCTTTCCACTGATCCGACATTAGGTAACATCTCATTACCTGAAGATTTAGTCAAACAATTATGCTAATTGAAATCACCGATTTAGATTTACGGTGTGGCTTGTGTCCTACATTATGCACCATCATACCGGCCTAGCACCTGGAGTTATGTTATAGGTTGGGACCTGCAAAATTCGCGTTATTTCGTGGCTCCAGACTGACCTGCAAAACGCTGTGTGCTCGTTTAACTCCTGTCATTGGCCAACAATTTGTGTCGCACGTCCAAGGGACGCTTTGGGCCAATAGCAAATTATCAACGGTCGAGCAACGAATAGCTAGTGAAGAGGTCACACAGTTATTGATCTCGCATAGTTGTCGGTAACCAGCAGAATCGCGAACTGCGCTCAAATAGGTACATAGCAGATAAGTACAGTGTGGTACCAAAAATAACGCGAATGTGCAGGTCTCTCGTTATAGGTTGCCATCGAATTTGTGTCCCGCTCACGCCTAGTACGCATCGCAGCTGGCACGCTGACCAGAAACCGTCACATTGCGGAGATTTTGGCGCCTTTTGATAAACCTCCCCCCCTCATGTTCAGGACCAGCCTGGGGCCATGTACCAACATGACAATGCGCACAGCATGTGGCACACGTCGTCCAACGGTTCCAGAATGACCACCATGTCACACTTCTACCTTGGCCTCCTCGTTCACCGGATCTCTCGCTCATCGGAGACGTGTGGTCCATGGTCGGACGACGATTGGCCTGTCGCATGACACCCGCGGTAACAACGGGAGCACTTTGNGGATCTCTCGCTCATCGGAGACGTGTGGTCCATGGTCGGACGACGATTGGCCTGTCGCATGACACCCGCGGTAACAACGGGAGCACTTTGGTCAGATATCGAAGCAGCTTGGGTGGAGATACCACAGACGTACATCCAAAGTCTCGTCCTCTGAATGCCATATCGCGTAGCAGCAGTTATTGCCGCCCGTAGTGGGGCCACACAGTACTGATTTACCCTGTGTTTTGTACGTCATACCGAGCTGCAAGAGTAATCATGGCATCTGTGTATGATTTGTATTCTGTCCAATAAATCTGGTTGTGATAGCTTACGTCCTTCTTGGTGTTGCAATTTTAAAGGGCAGTAGTGTATAATTTCGTCGATAATGCTAAGTCACAAATAATACAAATAACTCATTATCACCCCGAATCTGACTAAACNTAGTGTATAATTTCGTCGATAATGCTAAGTCACAAATAATACAAATAACTCATTATCACCCCGAATCTGACTAAAGCATTAAAACACGTGCTCTTTTCAATGCGTACCAACTTCCAATAATTATGTATTCAATAATACAATAAATCATGTACTAAACCTTAATCAAGCACTCCATTAAGTTTTTAACTTTAATATATATATCNATTCAATAATACAATAAATCATGTACTAAACCTTAATCAAGCACTCCATTAAGTTTTTAACTTTAATATATATATCCAGTATCGACAAGGGATTCTTTTTTCAAAGGTTAATTTCACATAACCTAAATCATTTAAATGTAAAAATGCTTAAAAGGATTACGAAGTAAAGCAACAGCACGCCTTGTGGTAATGAGCTTTTCTCCTTTCCTTTGTTTGTATAGCCGTGGCACTTAGCTACGTAATATTGTCTGCGTGCATATTTGATGTTCACCATTCATTCTTCACTCAAGTGGCAGTCTCAAACGTGGAGTTGTTGCGCTTTGCCAAGGCCTTTTTACGAGTCGGTAAAACTGGCTTCATTATTCGCTACATATTGGGGAGTGGCAGAGTTCACTGGTAATTAGTTGGGTACTCATAAAATCAACCTCTCAAAATCATTATAGTCTGTTGAGGTATCTGTTTTAACGTAAACGCTGGCGGACATTTCAACAGTAAAATGTTGGCAATGATTTACAAAAATTGTTCTATGAAATTTCGCGTATTAACCGGGAAATTTTCAAGTTGATGGTAGTTTGAACGGTTATTATTATAGTTTTTAGTTTTTCATGTAAGAATAACAACTGGCGTTTACATAANAGTTGATGGTAGTTTGAACGGTTATTATTATAGTTTTTAGTTTTTCATGTAAGAATAACAACTGGCGTTTACATATATATATTTGTCTTCATAACTATTCTACAGTGAAGTTCCACCCACGTGTGTATAATTGTTTCCAGTTTCTCTAAATGTTTGTGTATTTTAAGTGTTGCCAACTGTTACAGGTGCCTGATGCTATTTTTTGGTGTTTGGAGGAATATGTCTACGTAGTGTAGATATCCTAACTTCCCCGGAAACGATCATTTTCTGGTTACAGTGTCAATTGAAACTTCATTACATACTCGGCTCTATTCGTTCCCGAAACCATAAGCTGTAGGAAATATTGACGTTCCGTGTTTTGTGCTTACGAAGCTCAGTTTTCCGTCATTACGTATTGCATTTCAGTAGGTACGAGTATATTAAATGTAAATTTCTGTAACAATTTCTCTGGATATAAGGAAATTAATGTACTCACGTTTGAAGCCTAACGCATCTTTAAATTAATTCGCGAAGTTTTCCGTTTTCTACACGTGACTAGCATCAATCGTCGAAATGAAAGCGTGAAAATATTGCAAATGTGAACTACTGACACTATTCCAAGTCTTATCGCGATGTGCGAGACAAAAATTAACTGGTATCAGTTTCCACAGTGGTTAACTCACTTAAAAAAAAAACATAATAATTTGAAACTAATTCTCTTGACTTGCTGCCAACATAACTGTGTGTGATACAAAACTAACTAACGTTAGAATGCGCATAAAAAATTACTGAAAGTTGTTAAAATTTTTAGTTAAATATTTNGTGATACAAAACTAACTAACGTTAGAATGCGCATAAAAAATTACTGAAAGTTGTTAAAATTTTTAGTTAAATATTTAAAATGTATCCCAAAATACATACTATACAAAGTTTTAAGTGGGAAGAATATTCCTACAGAATGGCACTTAATTGGGACTTATACGTATTATTTCGATTGCCCCAGTATTGTGCGCAAGTTCTCTACACGGGCTGTTGGTAGACTGTAAATATTTCACAAAAAAATAAAGAATGCGTGACCAAATATGAAAAGTGAGCAATTGGAATAGAACTTCCCTTTCCTGCCTGGGACTGCTTCTTCCGGTGAAGGGGGAATTAATTGGATCTCCTATAGTGTACAGAGGTGGAAAGCGAGAGAAATGGGAGTTATCAGGAAGCAATAAACAATTTTGATTTAAATTGTTTGTGTTTGCTTGTGTCCCTCGCAGTGGCGCGAACGAGAACAACCCACACAAATGCTGCGGAAGCCTATTGGGAAACAAATGACTAAATACACAATTTTTATCATTTTCTGCCTTTCAATAAAAAAGTTTAAGGCNGGGAGCCTATTGGGAAACAAATGACTAAATACACAATTTTTATCATTTTCTGCCTTTCAATAAAAAAGTTTAAGGTTTATCGTTATTGTATAAAAATCATTAAAACCCCGAGTACAGGTCATTTATATTTGCCAACGTTAAATTTCAAAATAATAAATTCTCTGGTGTCTACCACAGAACCAAAAGTCTTTTAAGCGTGTTCAACTAAAAATATTTTTGTTATTCGTTTATAAACGACAACGTTAATGTTTTTTTTCTCACCAAAACTGAATTTTCAGTATTAAAACAGCGTTTTATTTTTTCAAGTTATTACATTTGAGAAATAACTCTGTTGCCAGACCAAATCTATATGTTATTAGCTAGGAACTCACTTCGATGTACTAACTTACTTGAAGAAAAGAATTCTCCTCAGTAAAGATAACTATGATGGCTGCCTTAATTAAAGGAATTAACGTAATGAAGATCCGTTTTGAGTAGTTAATGTGGAAGAACACTTTAATAAAATTAATAACTTAATATGTCACGCTCTAAGGACATAGAAACATTTTCAAGTTAATATTTATTTTGGATGTCTCAAACAACTTAATCACATTGTTCAAGTGTTTTGGACGTAGTATTTCTACGCGACGCGTCGAAAATTTTAAGACTAAAAATAATACTGCATCTTCGTAGATGAGGTTATTAGAAAGAAAATAACTTTATTTGAAGGAAGAAAAGATAACGGAAATTTATTATAGTGTTATTTACAACAATACGGCTGCATTGAGTATTCTGAAATTATACCAAGAGAGACAAGATTAAAAAAAAAAGAGCTAAAGACAACCAGTTTCATAATGATGCTTAGTTTATAGCTAAGCAAATTCAGAAGATTTATACCTTCGTTTTTCTCTCAGTGAGTTTATTCCGAAAAGGAATACCCTCGTATTATTGGGATGAAGGCAGGCCTACGCGAAAACGCCCAAAATTTGAATGAAGTTGTTGTAAATGCGAACGGGTTCTGTGTACCGGTGAATTTTAATTTAGTATTATTAACGGATTACTTATCGGCAATGAACCATAGTAGAATCTAGAAGTGACACAGTAAAAATCGCTCCTAAAGCGAGAAGACTGACTGCGAGACATTCAATTCAAACACTCCCAAGTTTCATTAATACTACGGCGAGTGATATTTACTGACGTGACAGTAATTTGTACAGTTTTCCACATAATTACACAGCGCAGGTGCACTGGTTCCCAGCCGATCCACTAATTATCCCGCACAACAGGTAAAGAAAACAACAACAAAGAAAAAAAAAAACCTTTTTGCAACTGCATGGAAGCAAACTGGGGTAAAATTTGTGGAAAGAGATTACTACCGCTTATTGTGAACATCGGAAATATATGTGGGAAAATCTAGCCTTTTTTTCAAACAGCTCTTTATGACGGAAATGTTTTGTCCCGGTTCGATTAGATAATGTTCGAAATCACCACAAATGAGTGGCAATGCATTGCTTACTTAGAAATTTATGCTTTAGGAATATTTATGTGAAATAGGTATGTTATTGACATAACATAAATGTCAGATTAATAATTATACTATAGTGAAGTAACATTGTGAATTACATATCAGTTTTCACAGCGCTATTTTGTACGAATATGTTTATCAAATGGAACCTTTGTCAAAGCAAATTATCACATTGCATATAATTGTTGTAACTGCGGATAACAAAGTGACCGCAGATTTTGCTCATCGATAACGCAGAACGCATGAAGGACTTGCAGCTGCGGGGGAAATAATCTTAATCGCACGATTGTACATTTAGCAACTTACGGCTTGCGTTATTATCTGAAGTGGGTGGGCGTATTGTTCACGTTTTTTTTTCATTGTCGGGGATAAAGAAAATTTAATGCGAGGGACAATATAGAACGAGCGGCAATAAACAAAGCTGGTGCACACAGATAAACGTTAAATTTGTCTCGCAGATAGCCATTATCACGAACCGTCGAACGATATGTTCCATCGGGGGAGTGATCGTTCAAAATCTGTGTTTATAGAACTGGCGCGTNTTATCACGAACCGTCGAACGATATGTTCCATCGGGGGAGTGATCGTTCAAAATCTGTGTTTATAGAACTGGCGCGTGTCATCCGAGCTTATTCATCTTCGTTAAAACACAATTTGCAACTCTTTTTTTTTTTCTGGATGTGAAGAATAAAAAAATTTATGTGCGTCATGATGGTGATATGTTGGTTCTGATACATGCAAAAACAATTCGTTAATGGGCCCGCAGTGAAAGTGAACGTAATAACTTACTTGCCGTTTCCTCCGAACAAGAGCGTATCACGTTGGTAGCGGCAGCCCCCCTGTTTTGATATTGTAGTCTTATAAAGATGTTTTATTTCCAAACTGTCATTAAAATGACGTGAATTTACACCCACGTGAAACATGTGCGTTAATATTAGCACTGCACACCCACCCACCTCCTACTTTCAAAAGTGTAAACGTAAATATCGTGGTACACTCCATTCACGGTTACTTCCAACATTTCTGAAGCCCTGCTAAATTTCTACTACCTCGATATTCCTCCGCCTCGTTCAAACAAAGCCTAGCTACGTATGGAAAATGACACCAAAGGGCAACGCATTGCATTCGTGCGCAATCACTGTAATAATATTTTGTATATTAACTTTTTCTTACTAGGTATTGGAAACGCCTTTTTTAATAAAAAATAAGGGATTTTTATGTTAGCAGAAGTATAAAACGCTTGCAGTACGTGACATATCTAGGAAACAACGAAGCACGTCATACATGGGATGATTTTTCTAAGGTTTGATTCTAAAAGTGAGAAGAAACCGCGTAAAGTAGTACTCAAGTCTCTATCTCCACATGAGATAGATGTAAAGAGGGAGCAAATAGGTGTGTTGGTAATACCTAGTANGTAGTACTCAAGTCTCTATCTCCACATGAGACAGATGTAAAGAGGGAGCAAATAGGTGTGTTGGTAATACCTAGTGAGAAATACTTCTCATGCAAAATACGATACATTTAAGTGCACAGAAATGCGATGAGTTGTCTCTTTGGTGTAATTCTCTATGCTTAATTTACATAAGGCGGATGAATAGCCTGAAAGTAGAATTTTAGCAGGGTTCCAGAAAAGTTGGAAATTACCTTGAATGGACTTCAGTTGTCCGAGCAATTGTTTCTGCTGTCGGCAAGATATGCAGGGAAATAATACACGACAACACAGAATACCAACTGTACAGTAGCGAAACTGTAGTGTGTGTTTTAAATTCCGACCGTGTGCTGCAGCAATATGGCCGACAGCTCAATTAAAAGTGATGCGCAGTCATCCGCCAATAACGATGTTTTACGCAGCATAGCGCAGCCAACCGTACACGCGGTTCTTTCGACAGCAGTTGCAGCGAATCCTCGATTGAGTACGCGCATAGCAAAATGAACCTTCTGCCTCCTCACGTCGCTTCTGTAAAGGTTAATGTTCTTTGTCATCGCGTGACGAGAAGGCCAAACCGGTGATGAGTAGTTGAGAGATTTGGGCGGCTCTTAACAACGAGGTCTTGAGAGTAGCTGACAGTGAAATGAGGTGAATATGGAGCAGCGCCGGAATGCAAGGGCGGGGGAAACGGGAGATCCCCGAGAAAGCCCACCGACCAGGGGCATCGTCCGGCACGATTCCCACTTGACCAAACCGGTGGTGATTTGAGACTCTCTCGCAGCCAGACTCCGAATTTAAGCATCCATATAGTTTTTAATGGAGTGTAATAGTGTGGTTCGAATCCCACTGTCTGAGGAACTTAAGAAAGAATACAATGCAATAAGTTAACAAATGTGCAAAATAATCAGTTTCTAATAGTGCTACTATCTGTGATTTTCAACATGCGTGTTTTACTGACTGTTAACATTGTTTCTGCCTGCAATTTCCTGGCTGAGATCTCTAACGAGCATTCGTACCACGATGTTCCGTTTTCGTAACCAGGGCAAACTTTGGGTGTGTATGACGTTTTAAGATTAGTTCAGCGTATAAACTCTCGTGTGCTATTTGCTTCCCGGCACAAAGCGGAGAAGTAAACACCTGTAAGCCATTCAGACCAATTGTACACAACTTGTGCACATAATGCACGTGAAGGTTATTTGTTGCGGGTACTATGCGCTGCGAGGCCCAACGCCCAGTGATTTACATTGCAGTAAACTGATTGGTAAACCGTGCTACTGACCTAGGTTATGAATAGCTCGTGTTACTGTATAGCCGAAACACAAAGACTACAGTCACTTCTTATGATGACAAAACAAGTACAGTGTCTGCACGCATCAACGAAAGTTCCTTATTTGCAAAAACCGGGAACGTAAATTGAAGTGGGTTAAAGGGGTTTAAATCCCCAATTGAGAATAGCGGAAGTAACGTTCTTGAGATAAGATTTTCTTATCTTAAGGAAAAAATTCATTATTTTATACTTGTACGAAACACTATTCAACATATGGACATTACATATAAGTTCTCTTTTCATGCAAAAATAAATGGATCGCATAATTTTCGCATCACAGCATATCAGAATTACAATTTTAGTATTTTTGGGACGTACAAATAACATAAACTAAATAATTTACAAAAAGGTTTTACAATGGTGATTGAAAGTTCATGTATTAATTCATTTTAAGGTGGGCTTCATAAAACTTATTTTATAAAAAAAAAAAATAGTCAACTAAAAATAAAAAATAAACATGCAAACATTTACTTGCTTTGAGCTATTTTTAAAAATTGTGTAAAAAATTAATAACGTGAATGTAAACATTCCTTGAATATTTACGGTAAATTGAGTACTTTTTAAGCCCTAGTTACTTTTTCTTTTCAGGCATTTTTTTCAATCAGTTAAGCACCTTTTTAAATAAATATGTCCATGTAAGCAATGAATACAGTGTGTATATTCCGCCGCACTCGGAAGTAAGCGTCCAATGCTGAAATAAAATATATTTGTTGACAATTATTCCACATGATATGGCTTTCAAAAGTTCTCACTTTACCGTGAATATCCTATAAATAGCGGTATCTTATTTCAATAAGAATTATAAAATTTCGGTAAGTGAGTTGGTTTCCTTCAGGTGCACATCTAAAAAAGAACACCATTTTTTCGATGTTTCGCATTTTGACAGGTCATTATGCGAAAAAGATATACGGTCTAAAATGTTTTTATGCAAGGAAATAGTACTTGTAAGTTATGTCCACAAGATGAACGATTCATTAATGTATAAAACAATATTTTTTTCCGGTGACCATGCAGTACCTTTATACTGTATGCTGTTCGCGGTAACCTGAGGACATTTTAAAGCCCTGCTTAAGTTCTACTTGCATGCACATTGTGTATTCTTACACCGTAAGTAAAATCGACTTTGCCACGGGCCAGATAACTTTATTCATGCAACCGTCAAGTGAATTTGTGAAGTTAGCAGGAGAGTAAATATTTAAAAAAAAGATTACTAATTCTTACACTTACATGCGTAAAAAAAATGGAAAGCAACAGCAACAATATTATTATTAATTTTAATTTAATGCTGAGATATAGAACTACTTTTCCTCAGTCGGTAACCAACTTTGCAGGGCGCTTGTCGGTCAGCGAGCCGACAAATGTACGCAGGTAGGGGTAGTGGCATTTCTCAAAGGTTGATTTCAAAAGTGCTCACATAACCGTGAACAGCTTATACCTCTTTGCACTCTGTACGCATGAAACGCGTAGACGACAGGTAAGGTTTATTCCACGCAGGTTAGGAACAAAACAACATTTATTATGGGAGAGTTTGACACAGGAAAAATGTTAAGCTACGTGAATAATAAAAGAGAAGGAGTTTACTCAGTTACGAAGTTATTCTACACTCTAAATTTGAAACAGTTGGAATTGAGCCAAATCGGTGAAAACAGTGAAAAATGTGCAACTGATAATTAGTGCCAGATAACTAATTAATATAGTGCCCGAATTTCACTGATTTATTTGTTATTTACAGTGAATTTCAAGAATTCCTCTGCTATAAATCACTTGTTCCCAGTTAATTTACTTGATTCGCCGGTCATTATTAGCTTTTCAACCGACTTTCGGTGAATGTTACTTCGCTGATTCGGACTAAGAGTGTATATTTGATTTATAATTATTGTAATTATCCTGGTTTGTTAACGTAGAAAATAGAGAAAATCTGGCACCTCGCCGACACTAGCACTTGCCTAGTGGCGAAAAATTTTACCTTTGCCAACATTTTAACACTGTTCTTCCCAACCTGAAGTAGAAGTAACCTTACGACAAAGTAGAAGGGAGTCTTGTACATACACGACTGCAGACAACCAGTACTGTCGGTCATCTGTACTGCCACTCACCATCGACCTATCGGTTCACACCACACCAAGCACGCGTATACCGAACCATACTTGTATGCAGTATACTTCGCAACGTTCATTGTTGTTTGGCTGCGAGGCAATGAACTGGTGAGTTGATCATCTGCCAATCACGTGTCCTTTAACCTGCAGCAGGCTACACAATGCATCACGCTAATTTCAGTCACCATGCAGAATGTGATTTCGAAGATATCAATCATGCAAAAAAAAAAGTTATTTTGGAGCCCTCCAAGATATACAAAAAATGCTTTTTTTTTCAGACGGTTGTATCGCACGGTATTTAAGTTTACATGAAATATCCACTTATTCCGCAAACTCCAGCCAAACAAGCCAGAACGCTGTTCATAAATCGGCGCCTGTTGTAGTCTATTCGAGGTTTCTTCACACTCTTTGAGTCGAATATTTGGAACAACACCCCATGTATAATGCGATTGGTGGGTCCTAAATANGAGGTTTCTTCACACTCTTTGAGTCGAATATTTGGAACAACACCCCATGTATAATGCGATTGGTGGGTCCTAAATATGTCACGTATTACAAGTGTTTTATACTTGTGTTAACAAAAAAATATTATTGTTTTTGGTTAAATTGAATTCTTACATAGATTTTATCTATAAATTACAATCATTCATTTATAACTAATATGGATGAAGACAGAGAGGAAATGTTTGTGTTGGTAATGGCTAGGAAATAGTTATCATTACACTAAGCGCACCCGAATGCGGGGCACTGGCTCTCTGGTGTAATTTTCTCAGCTTTGTTTGCATGAGGCGGAGGAATATCCTGGAAGTAGAACTTTAGCAGGGTTTCAGAAAAGTTGTAAGTACCCGTGAATGGAGTATAACTAACTTGCCAGCCCTCAGCCCAGCCAATAGATAACCTTTCGTAGTACGCAGTGGCCAATCAGATACAAGGCTCGTTTCCAAAGATTCGCGCAGCCAATCTGCGAATGTGTACACTCACATCAAAGTAACTACCACGCCGTTTCGCGTCTGTATTTGTCCATTCTATAACTGTATCTTAAAACGTGGTACCCGGGCACGAGCGAAACTGCGTTAGAAGCTTATATCATATTTTACTGCATAAATTTGTTAAAAAAAAAATATAGGGCCTTCACTTTACGTTTCAAAGTTACACACAGAACGACGAGATTGGTGCACGCCAGTTAAAATCCTTGCGCGTAGCGGCGATAGTTCACTTGGTGCGCGTGTCAGTGTCGCCCTTATCGTTCACTCGCGTCTGAGACTCGGACACGGAAATAGCCAGAGATTTCCCCCCGAGTTTATTAATGGCCCGCGGTGGTGTAGTGGCTAGAGCTCTCGCCTCCCACCTACGCGAACCGCACGTGGGAATCGTCCCGAACGAAGCCACTGGTCGGCGGGATTTCTCGGGGGTCTCCCTTTTTACCCGCCCTTGCATTCCGACGCTGCCCCATACTCACCTCGCTTCACCCTTATCGACTCACAAGACCTCTACATTCTCCACCCGGAACCCGAGTTCATTACACTGATTCACCAGGAGGTAGCAGCTCATAAAATGAATATCCGCAGAGTAGTATTTCATTTTTGGACTTTTCTCGTTCGGGTTTAAAAATTGTAAACGGATTTCACCTCGGATGTGATTCGGCCCACGAAACACGTTGCAATCTAGGGAAGGGTGTTCGTATTAGAAAGAGCATTTGCGATAACTTTAATGGTCGACACGTCCGCAGTTAAATGGGGTTGGTAGAGGGAAGGGTGGGGTTGAATAGTTCCATCACGCGTGCCCCGATTCTCTTTCGGAGCGAACTTGGTGGCGTGCAACAAAATTAAACTAAACAACAAAACCAAAACGAGAGGAATATGGGGTGTGGGGAGAGGGTGTTTGGGGCGATAACAGAAGGGGCATATTTAACAGAGGTGGGACGCGAAAGCTGCGGATTTAGGCGACAAACGCGTGGCGAGAACGGGCGAGCGAGCGCGCTGTAGTGACAGCGAACATTTTGCGTGCGTGTTCCATTAAACCCCAGCGTGCCGGCCACAGTATTTCGGTAACACACGGCACAACGAAGACACAGGAACAAACGCTGCGAAACACATCATGAATAAAACATAAACAAAAAAAAAACGCTGCCTCGTATTCCACTAGAGTTGTCAAAAAATGTTCACAATTTTTTCATCCTTAAAAAAAATGTGGTGTACTTAAAACCAGTTATTACTGCTGTAATTTTTTTTTCCGTCCCATTGCGGAAAAAAAGAATTGCCCGACAGGTTTTAAACATCGCTACTGTTGTATATCGTGTTCATTAGATACAATGTAAGAAACAAACCAAGTCGATAGCCAAGTGAACGTAATTAAGTTGACAAACAAGTTAATGCCACAAAATAGGTAAAGTGGAGTGAAGTGGAGAGATTTGGGTGGCTCTTAACAGCGAGGTATTGAGAGTCGATGAGGGTGATTGAGGTGAGTATGGATCAGCGCCGGAATGAAAGGGCGGGGGAAATGGAAAATCCCCGAGAAAACCCGCCGACCAGTGGCATCGTCAGGCACGATTCCCACATACGAAAATCCGGGAATGACCCGGCCGGGGATTACACGTGGTTCGCCTTGGTAGGAGACGAGCAGACTAACCACTCAGCCACCGCGGCCCCACAACGAGCGGGCCGCGTGCCTGATTGGTTACTGCGTACTGCGAAATATTCCCGGTCGGCTGGGCTGCCGGCTGGCGAGTAAGGCCGTGTTCCAAATACTCAGGATATTCACACTTGCGTACTCTCACTCGGAAGAGACGTCAGAGAGCGCTGTTCCACATGACAAGAGTGCGAGCGCGTGAGGGCGAGTGCACGAGTGCGTGTTGCGACTGACAGTTGGATGAATGCTTATGAATGCTCTCTGAATATTGTTTGTTTATTTGAATAGCGATCGTCCAAAATGACTACGAAAAAAGAGATATTTTGTTACTTCAGGTGAACTAAAACACAATTGAGAAACTCTGAAATAAACAACACACGATAATAATAACTAATATATTTCGAGAGCGAGTGAGAGTGTGTGTGTATCTGTTCCAAATCAAGAGAATGCAAGGCACTGTGGGAGAGAGTGAGAGTGGTAGTGCGAGTGTGGATCCGTTCCAAATCAAGAATATGCAGGGCATTGTGGGAGGGAGTGAGAATGGAAGTGCGAGTGCAGGTGCTGGTTATTTGGAACACAGCATGTGTTACCAGGTGCTGATTGGCGATCGGCGTTCCGTCATGTTGCTGGCCAGTGACGCCAATTTGCAGGTGTGTGCGGCTGGAGACGTGTTATAAGCAGGCGTTTTACTTCGGCGTTTTCAAGTATCCTGTGCCTATTGTTACGAACAATGCTTTTTAGCCAATTCGTACTTGAAAGTATTTATGGGCGTATCTCAAATATTGACTCATGATTTGGTAGAGCACGGCAGTATCTGATGAGGTTTATTAACATTAAGCTTTCACAATAACTATTTATGTTATCCTATGATCGGGGGAGCTTTACATTAAATTTAATATTATTAGTCATTATATTTAACTCACGCCATTTTATTTAAACCACACTGGAATGTCATCACCTTGTTAATGTTGCCGGAGTCTGATTCTACGAGCCGGTTAACGCCGGCCGGACACACCCATCTTCCTGGTCAGCTTCGCTGGTCGGGTCGCCAAAGNGGCGTATCTCAAATATTGACTCATGATTTGGTAGAGCACGGCAGTATCTGATGAGGTTTATTAACATTAAGCTTTTACAATAACTATTTATGTTATCCTATGATCGGGGGAGCTTTACATTAAATTTAATATTATTAGTCATTATATTTAACTCACGCCATTTTATTTAAACCACACTGGAATGTCATCACCTTGTTAATGTTGCCGGAGGCTGATTCTACGAGCCGGTTAACGCCGGCCGGACACACCCATCTTCCTGGTCAGCTTCGCTGGTCGGGTCGCCAAAGGACTAAAGACGAAAAAGGCCACGTTCCGGGTGTTACGCCGGCCTATATCAAACGCGTGGTTCTGCGGCCCCGCTCAGTGACCGGTGGAGGGGATTTCTGCAACTGTCTTCTTTCGCAAGGATCGACGACCAAATGGTGGCATTGCAATCCCGCTCGTTCCCAGGTTTAATGTTTGAAGGTGTGGTCAGGCAAGCCGTTCAGCTAAGGCCTGATCACACCATAACACTATGCACATGCAGGCTTTACGTCATGCTGCGTGTAACTTCGACGCTTCGGACGGGAAATCTATCATTCCATCGGTGCAAAGTGCGCGTTTTCCTAGCTGCATCGTGTTATACCACGCAGCGGAGAAGGAAATCCGCTGTGCGTAGCCCGCAGAGCAGCCAACGTACAGTAGCACTGTATCGGCGTGTTTCCTTACAGACCGCGGCACGTACTCCATCGGTAGAGTGTGCGCTGCGTAACGCACTGGCTTCCCGTCTGGAGGAGTCTAGTCCGTCGTCCGCTACGGAGTAGTGCAGGCATCCTTTCGACAGAGTCTTTGCTTTGGTTACAGTTGAACTGTTGTTTTGAGTGATGGCGTCGCGTTTCACTGCTGCTGACGATGAGCAGCTCATTGAGTTGGCCGCTAGACACCCAATGTTAATGTGATATCTCCCAAGACGTATTTTAGAACACTTAAAAAAATAACTAATCTGGGAAACAATTCGTGGCATGCTGAATAAAACGTTTGTTAATTTATTTACGTAATTATTGTATTGTACTTAGAATTATTTATGGAATTGTATTAGCCCCTTTTGCCAACGTCCGATCTGTCGCAAGTCGCCGAAAATGACACGTAAATTTTGACATAATTGCAAGGTCGGAGATAAAGTTCATAACCACTTCAATTATTATTGTATATCGATAATATTTATTTTTAGTGTATAAAATTTTTCTTTAAAAAAATTATGTGTTTTATAGAGTATAAAGTTTATAAAAACGTCGGTAACATAAAAACCACTTGCGATATAAAAAAAGAAGTTATTTTTAATGTGAATTTAAACTATTCCTGTACCNCGTCGGTAACATAAAAACCACTTGCGATATAAAAAAAGAAGTTATTTTTAATGTGAATTTAAACTATTCCTGTACCATTTGTCTTGTTTGTAGACATCCACCCTCAGAAAGTGTAGTAAAATAATTTACCATTGGAAGCCAGTTTAGTTTGTNATTTGTCTTGTTTGTAGACATCCACCCTCAGAAAGTGTAGTAAAATAATTTACCATTGGAAGCCAGTTTAGTTTGTTAAATCACTATGTGTGAACACACACAAACACAATGTATATTCACTTTGATTCATTAATAACATAGGCAAAGTAATATTTTTTTAAACATAGGCCTGCAACACACATAATTTCACGTAACACAATAAAAACATACAGTCAAAACACATATCACAATAAAAAAAGGAACAGAATGTACTAGGTTTTTGTCTGATATGGCGTAACACACACAACACCAGCCCATTCACAAACCACATTAGGTTATTTAGTAGTGCCTTGTAAATTAGTTTTTTTATGGCAGATTTTCCTTTAAAAGTATTCTGTAAACTGACTCCTTACTGTAAACTCTTCAAATTTGCCAAATCCACCGTTCCAGCTAGAGGGATCATATTCTCAGCTCGAAGTTCATATGCGGATTATTGTAATTCGCCACTGCTTGGGGTTTTCCTAAGGTATTAATTTTGAAGTAAATTGTGCAAGCAACAAGGTACCTTAACAATAAAATATACTNGCTTGGGGTTTTCCTAAGGTATTAATTTTGAAGTAAATTGTGCAAGCAACAAGGTACCTTAACAATAAAATATACTCTTTCTGGCTTAACAAAAACAGGCGTGAAAATTCTGAATTGCGAACACACGATGGATGCCAAACGCATTCTCAGAGACCCTCCTAACTTTCGCCAAGCGGCAATTAAAGTTTCTTTNGCGAACACACGATGGATGCCAAACGCATTCTCAGAGACCCTCCTAACTTTCGCCAAGCGGCAATTAAAGTTTCTTTTATCTGGTCCTTCCCACAGTGCATAGGAAAACACTTCTCCGCAGCTGAAGATCGGTGCGGTTATATAATGCGGATTCCGTTCTCCGCTGCGGGTTATAACAAGCAGCTAGAAAAACGCGCCTTAATAAAATTCATTGCAAGGAGCTCTGTAGAGTTTTTACAAATATCTGTGGAAAAGGTTTGCCTGAAATACCATTCTAAGCCATGTCGGTCGAAGGTATTTAGTTAAAATTATATATTTATTGTGCAAAACGTCACATGAAGTGCGATTTTACTTTCGCAATGGAACCGGTTGTGAACACGTTAAATAGCATATCTTTGAAACTTGTATTTCCAACACCCCGCATTTCGCAATGCAGTTCCCAAGCTAGGTTAAGTTAACCACGCGAATATTGCTTTCAAACTGATCAAACCTGATCGCAAATCTGCGAAGCCGTTCCACAGCAAACCCCAAGCAGCTTATAGACTATGATAATTTAAGTGACGAAATTTCACTAATATAATGATTTGCCCTTTCATGAAAATAATCAAACTGTTCGTACGACATTGCAGATATATTTTATTTATTTTTTTGTGAAAACATAGCTCTAACCTTGGTTTCTGCGTGTGACCCCAATAGTATTTTTTTTAGGTCTAACCCCATTGCAAGCGTTACTAAGCAATACCGCAACTGTTTACGCTGATTTATATTGAAAACAGGTCACGCGGTCCGATTCCTGTTGAAGTCAGAGGTCGCGGCTGTCGTGTGGCTAGTGCACCGCCCTCTCGTCCTTTTCGCGACCCGAGTTCGACTCTCGGCAGTGTCACTCCCTGATATCCGCGTGTAGGAAACGCGGCGGACGTGGCCGTTACCAAACGTGTTTCATCGGGGTACTCCCAATTTTCCTTCCACTATTGCATTCCANAAACGCGGCGGACGTGGCCGTTATCAAACGTGTTTCATCGGGGTACTCCCAATTTTCCTTCCACTATTGCATTCCGTCGTTGCCCCATATCTATCTCGCTTCACTTCCACTGACATTTAAGGCTGTTGCCTGGTTTGAAAGGAGTGAGAATTNTCGTTGCCCCATATCTATCTCGCTTCACTTCCACTGACATTTAAGGCTGTTGCCTGGTTTGAAAGGAGTGAGAATTTGGCACAGGGAAATACATGTAAATAAAATCCAGTTTTCGGGCGTTCCTGTTAAAGATATATACAGGATGATTCTCAATTACTCCAACAAACTTCAGGAGGTGATTCTTTAAGAAGAGTAAAAGGAAAANAAGATATATACAGGATGATTCTCAATTACTCCAACAAACTTCAGGAGGTGATTCTTTAAGAAGAGTAAAAGGAAAACGTATGGGGCACTGTAAACCTAAACAGAATATTAAGGGAGTCATGAGCCCTTAAAAATAGAGATTTTAGACCGTATTTTTGCAATATATTGGTAACGCTAAATTGAAATTACAACCCTCCGAACATTGTTTTATGTTATCGGNTAGACCGTATTTTTGCAATATATTGGTAACGCTAAATTGAAATTACAACCCTCCGAACATTGTTTTATGTTATCGGTATCTTCAACGTTACAGCTAACATGAACATTTGATACTTGTTTAATGAGAAGTGCGACTTTACTAACAAAAATGGCCCTCTTCTTACAATTGCTTAAGACTCACCGTTTTCGTTAAAAACGCACACACATCTTCACGTGCTCAGTATTGTATCGCTGCAGAAGTAGTTTATGTGCGTTTTTAACGAAAACGGTGGGACCTAGGCAGTTGTAACAAGAGGGCCAGTTTTGTTAATTAGGTCGTACTTCACAAAAAATCATCAGATGTTCATAATTTCCGACAGTAAGAAAGTTGTATGCAATACGAGGGTGGCCACCCCTGTTATTTTCATTATAAAGATGAGAGATGGCTCTCATCATTATATTGATGAGGGATGGCTCTTACGTTGAAGATCTCGATAACATACAACAATTTTCAGAGAGTCGTAATCTAATTTTACTTCGTTACCGATATTTTGCAAAATTCCGGTTTAAAATCTCAATTTTTAAGGGCTCATACCTCATTTAATATTCGGTTTAGGTTTAAAGAGTCCCATATGTTTTCCTTTTACTTTTGCATAAAGAATCACCTCCCGAAGATTGTCGGTAGAATTGAGAATCGCCGTATGTATAGTATATAAATATATATATATATATAAAACTCACAGGATGTGTAGAACAGTGTATCAGCAATAAGTGATTGCGATTGCTGAGAGATTGTGTGACCAGAAAATCCCGTGTTACGACAAACTCAGTCATTGAAGAGCCGTAAAACGAAGTGAAAACCAGTGTCAGTGTGCCTCGTCAACATCAAAGGGCACCATATCAGCTTCTGAGTGAGTTAAAACGGCGCAGAATGATCGGTCTGCGGGAAACGGGTTTGTCATTCCATGACATTTCGGCTCGTACAGGGCATGCTGCTACGCAATGATGCGTGTGTAGAACCAGTGGATATTAAGAGGGTCGTACGCAGCGACAAGCGGGTACTGGACCACACAATGTTACCACAGCACGGAATGGCTGCCATATTGTCCTCATGGCCGTAACGGACTGTACAGCCTCGTCCAAGTGTTGGCTCGACACAGGAACACTGCAACGTGTGTGGACCTGTCTGCGTCGACGGTTCGACGCCGTATTCTGCGGGTTGGACTGATGGCACGCATCCCATTGCGTCGGCTTCCATTATCCAGAAACCACAAACGCCTCAGACTGCAATGAGCACGTGAACACCGTCGCTGGCATGCTGAGTGGCAAAATGTAGTGTTTTGGGACGGATCCCCCTTCAACCTGCCCTACAGTGATGGCCGCATGCGTGTTAGACGCTACCGCGGTGACCGCAATCTGGCAGCCTGCATTGTGAAGCGGCATAGCGGACAAAATGGTTTGGGGCACCATTGGATACAACATGAGATCTCGACTCTTACGTATTGAGGGCAAGCTGAACAGCAACCGCTACATCAGGGAGGTTTTACGTCCCGAGGTACTGCCTTTCCTTCAGGCAACCCCACATTACATACTCCAGCAGGACAATTCATATATGGCGAGGAACGTGCAAGCTTTCTTCAACGAGTGACGGGTACCACTGATTCACTGGCCTGCACGTTCGCCTGACATGTCACCTATCGAACATGTCTGGGTAATGGTTGGTCAGCGACTTGTTCGTCACGGACCTCCAGCAACCACTGTTGATGTTTTGTGGACTAGCATACAAACAGCGAGGATGAAGATTCCCCAGGGACATATCTAAGTTATCTTTGATTCCGTGCCACAACGTTTAGGGGCTCTGAGTCTAGCACGCGGGGGCTTCACACCATACTCAATTATCAATGACAGAGATCATCTACAGTTCTGTAATACTGATCAATTGTGTATTGTCATTTACCTAATCTGTGGTAAAAAGTTCATTTCAATCACATGTATCCTTCTTTGAGTTGCATTTCTCACAAACGTTAGTGTGTGTGTATGTGTGTATATATATATATATTGTTCACGGTAAAGTTAGCACTTTTGAGGCCGTAGTTACTTTTTCTGCCAGCCACTTTTTATCATTTAACCACCTTTTTAAATATATATTGCCATGGAAGTAGAAAATACAGTATATATATTACACCGCACTTGGAAGTTAACGTCTATGGCTAAAATAAAATATATTTAGTGACTATTATTTCAAAGTAAAGGGCTTTCTAAAGTGCTCACTTTATCGTGAATAGCCTATACATATACATACCACAAGGTACATTTTTGAGGATAAAAATACCCGCACCTTTGCTATTGAATCCTTTTGTAACATTACTGCATTGCATGCTTCCTGGAGAGAACAGAATGTTTAATAAATAAATAAAAAAATTTCGAAAAACTAATTGTTATACTTACCTTGATTACGAGCTTAAGAGTATCATTTCTCACACTTTGGTTGTGTTTCAAGGTTATATCTTCGAAATTGGCATCAAAAAACGCTCTCCAAATCTTACACCTCAACCCAGCGAAGCCCAGTCATTCGCCATTGGGCCGAAACTTATCACATGATTATTCTGAGAGTAGCATTTATCTGGCTGAAATCCCCGATTCAACTTTGGAATGAGATGACAAAGTAGCAATGTTGCTGTATTGTTTTTGGAATCTTATTTGTCATTCTTAGACACCTAAAAATTGCGTGTTATTTTTTGACGATATAGTTTATATTTGAAGGGCGTGTTCATTTTCACTTATTTCGTCGTTGGAACATCATTCATTTGACACGCCCACAGTAATTCCGAGCCAGTGAATAAACACTTCATATTGGCATGGCAAATCATGTGCTGTGCAATAAGAAATGACATGAATTTTAGCCTAGGTGGCATCCAATTGTCTTACGGTGTTGGCTCGAGTGTATACAGGATTGTAAAGTTTTTGTTGCTGGCAGATTAGAATTTTGCGGGTCTCTGATTATATGGTAACGTTATACACGCCTATTAGCCGTTCACGGTTAAGTAAACACTTTTGAAATAAATATTCGACAAAAAAAATCACCGCCCATTAATTGCATGTATGCTGTCGTACGCACTGGCGTGTAGGATCTCAGTTAAGTTGGCAGTAAATCAAGGAAAAGTAGTTTCAAGTCATGACGTATTGCGAATGTAACGATTAAAATTATGACAATTAAGGTTGGTGGTATTTTATTTATACGCAATAGGCACGTTCACCTGTTTTTTTTTTTGCGAAAATATTTACGCGCAGGCTGTACTTCAACTTCGTATATATACACGTGCACGTTTCCTTTGGCTATTGGCCGCCTGCATGTGCGAGAAGACATTTTCTGCTCGACTGGGCCAATCATAATTAAGTTACCCCGACGCTGAACTTCAGTGATACGCTGGCAGACACCTTTGACGCGAGAGGGTTGAAATCATCCAACCACGAAGTAGGTTCTTTAACTAACGTGTTTTGCAGTACAACTAGTCGTGGAATATTTTCGCGAAAGATGGGTGGCCCTAACCATAGGGTAGGAAGTGGCGCATTACTAACACATCCAGGTTCCTGACGAGATCACGTTTTCACTCGACAGGCGCATGAATAAAGGCATTAGGCTCAGGCCAATGACATTTTACGTATGGCGGAAGGATGCAAACTGAAAAAAAAAAAAAAAGAAATGTAGATTTTAAGCAGGACTTTCAAAAGTACTCATTTTACCGTGAACAGCGTTTATGAATTTAAAACACTTCATAAGGACCACTATTATTGAATACAAGGCTATTCCTTAAAAAATATATACATATTTACGATAATAATTACAAGGGGTGGGCTTCATTACTTGTTGTTGTGAGTTATGGGCAAGAATTCAAAACGCTGGCCACCTAAAGGCAATGTAATCATTACATTTCATGGAGTTAATAAAATATAAATTAAAAATGCATTTGGTGGCTGATACTTTACGAGATAATATCACGAGGTGCCAACGCTTATTGTCCAACATGGAGTGTAATTCGGGACATTATTGCTGCATGATGATGCACTGTAGCACGTTGAGGTAGGTCTGATCCTGCTCTCTAGACCAACTGACAAGTTGTTTTTCTAGCCGGATGTTCCGACAGCCTAGTCAAGATTTCCATTAACCTTAGGCGACGCAACGTAAGGTTTGACTTTCTTTATATAATTTCCTATTTAACATGCGTGGCCCATAATTCTAATTGGATGTTACCCCCTCTTTTATAAATCTCATTTTAACCATTAACTCTGAATTACACCTGAACCTGTCTTAGTTATTAATCACAATAAAGATTTCTTATAATTAGAGTGCATATATTTGATTTTAGAAAAAAAAAAACCTCTGAAGCAATAATTTAAAGACACAAAATGTTTCCGTATAAAAATGTCTGTAATTAAACAGCTTTTATACTTTTTAGATCATAAAACCATACACTTTATAAAAAACGTAAAATTTTAAAAACATTACCATTAAATAAACATTTGATGATTTGAAGTTTTTAAACTAAAGTACACAAATTAATGAGTGATACATAACATTTAAACTCACGCTGACCACTTAAAGTACACATGAATTTTTCGTTCCAGGGGTTGCAAAACAATTTTTTTTTTTAAATGTGAGACGTACTTATAATTTCTTATAAGAAGCTACACTTTGGTACCTATGGAAATAGTGTCAGTAGATCCATGGCACAAGAAGCGGCCAATTATAACATAGTTGGTGTGCCAGCGGCAACCAATAGCATTACCCAGCAATAGGCGCCGTCTGCATTGGTGTTAGCTTCCGACTTTGCATAGCAGTGGCCATGACAACATGTTGCACGTGAACGAATATACTTGGGATAATATATCAAGGGATGAAAACGTTAAAAATAAGAAGTGGCAATGCACAAATATTTGAAACACGGAAATTCAGTTTGGTATCGGAGCCGTGGGTGGCTGAGCGGTTAGCTTGCTCGCCTCCCACCGAGGCGAACCGGGCTCAATCCCCGGCCGGGTCACCAGATTTACGCATGGGTGATGCCTCTGGTCGGCGGGTTTTCTCGGGGATCTCCCGTTTCCCCCAACCATTTCATCCCTGCTCCTTTCTCACCTCAATCACGCTTTAAGAGCCGCCCTCATCACTCATTTTGGCACTGGGGCAAATCCATTCTGGATTTATCCTCTTTTGGCGCGGATAATAGTACCTTCTGCACAGTTGCTATGGCAGCGAGTGTGCTCGGACACGCGTGGTCATTACGTAAGTGATTTGCGTTCGGAGCAGAAATGATCAATGCGTAATATGCGCGAGCGCGTGCCGTCGCTTTGAAGGCCGGTACAGGCGTTGGAATTACCATCACGCTGGACAATAAACACTGCACGTGAATGGTTTTCAGTCCACCTGCGAGCAAGGCTGCTGGGTGTAATACACTGAGTGATGTGTCAGTTAATCAACGTTCTACTGGCATGACGCAAGTCTCATTAACAGAATTAATAAATTTAAAAAAAAGAACAACGTTCCGTTGCAAATTGCTCGAATATTTTTTTTATTATTTTTTAAACCCCTCGTAAAGTTACTCAGAATACAGGTTGGGAAGATAAACGTTAACAGTTTGACAACCAAAGATTTTCGTTAGTGTTGGCAATGCACCAGATTTTCTCTATGTTCTATGTAAAAAAAAGTATAATATGTAATAATCGTAATTCACATATAAAATAACTTCGTAACTAAGTAAACTGTCTCTCTTTTATTACTCACGCAGCTCAAGATTTGAATCAAAAGTTATATTTTGAAAGATTGCGCACCTAGCGGCAGAAGTCTTTCCTAAGCCAAACTCTTACTTAAGAAATCACGCAAAGAGGTAAATTGATTCTACTTGTGTAAGGAACAATCCTAACCTGAGAATATTTAATTTATCCCTCGTCGGCAGCCAGGTAACTAGAGACGAATCCAAGATACTTGGAGGGCCAGGGACGAAGAAGGAAACGGCCACGATGACATGTGGGGAGGAATCATTCACTGAGAAAAAGGTTTTGTTGAATCAAACGAAGTTTGTTTGGCGCAACCATATTTATTGTTTTTAATACGGAAATTTAATATTTTGTTTTAGAAACCAAATTATTTTGTCGATCTTATTTGGTTGCCCCAAATGAAGATATGGTTGGTGCAACCAAAGATTTATTTGACTCTACGTATATGAAATATCATCTGCGTCCGGACGCTATGCCCTAACATCAGCTTAATTGACTATAGATGAGGTTGGAAAATTTCTAAATACATGTATTTATATTACTGGCAAATAAATATTCCACGTTTTACAGCTTTACTTTACAGTTTCCTTATCAACTTATTTCATTAGGATGTTTATAGGATTATTAAAAGGGCCCGCGATAGTGTGATGGTCAGACTACTCACCTCCCACCCAGGCGAAACGTTTTCGAATCCCGGCGGGGTTCCTGGATTTTCGCATGCGGGAATCGTGCCGGATGATCTCGGGGATCTCCCGTTTCCCCCACGCTTGCATTCCGGCGCTGCTCTACACTCGCCTCACTTCACTTTCATCGGCTCTCAAGACCTCGTTGTTAAGAGCCGCCAAAATCTCTCCACACACATTCTCCATAATTAAACACTTATAAATGCACTAAAAAACCACGTTGCTATCCTAACTGTCACAAAAAATGCAAACAAACTCTCGAGCTATATTTTCTAACGAAGGCAATCGAAAAACTGGCCAAACAAATATACAGATGCTTCAACAAAACATATTGTTGCCAGCCTAATTTATTTTGGCCCAAAACAGACGTTATGTTAATTCAAACACATATTTAGTTAGAGGAGCAAAATTAATTTTGTGGCCTTTCAAATTTTGTTTACTCAACGAAGTATTTTGCTGGGGCAACTAAATATATTTCGGGCTCTATACAAACAAATATTTTGCTGGCCTTTTCCTCAGGGCGAAATTTATTTAGAGTGACTTCGGGACACCACGTGAAACTGGAATCAAGATGTCAGTGCAGGTGATCGGAACAGAGTCCTTCCGAATTCGAATCCCATGTGTTTTCAGCACATCGCCAGCATGCTCAGACGGTGGACTAGAATTCGCCAATCCCCGTGTACTCCAGATGACACAACTATTAGTTATTAACACACTACCAAGCAAAGGTGGCGTAGTGGTAATACTTAGGAATTGCATTAGGGAGGACACGGGTTCGAATCACGGTGTGGCCTTCCTGATTTCGGTCTTCCTTGGCGTCCCGAAATTAGTCCAGGAGAATGCTGGAATGGTTCCTTGCCACAAGTCATGGCCGATGATTCCTTTCTCGTTCCTGCTTCTCTGAGCAACTTGCTTTGACTCAAACGATCTCACACACATACATCTCATACACACTCATGTCCCAGGCCATCACACATCTTGTCGCTCCACTTCCCTCATCCTTTACTTACCATAGTTCAGCCACCATCAACATCCACACAAGCCTCCAACCCACCACCCGACTCTAGCCCTGCCCAACAACTCACCATAGTTCGTCCCCCTCACCATCCACCCATTCTGCCATGGCTCATAGGTCTCTCATTACGTCATTAGCAATAACTGTCTAGTCATAATCGCCTGACGAATCAGTGCCCACCAATGCAGCAAGAGGTATAGGCAGCAACACTTGCTGGCTCTCAAAAGACGAATCTTTGCAGGTCTTGATGTGGTTCTTCAATATCTCACACTGCACAAACTGAGTGCGGCCATTGTCGCAATGCTTCATCGTGCGAAAAGGGCTCTTTGTACAGGTGGTTTTTTTTTATGTCGCCAAGCATGGCAGCTTTTACTGAAGATCTTTTAACAGTATCAACACTGTTTTCCATGTAATTTTCCAGCGCTGGGAGAAGGTAAATTCATAGAGGTAAGCGATACAGTAAATTTCGTACAATCATTGGCTTGTGTCATCTTCACGAAAAAAACCGAAATCCTTTCCACAGTGGCAACATGTGTTCCTTGATCACATTACTATGCAGTTATATCTTCAACAGATTCTTTCAGATAAGTTCTTCGTTCAGCTTGAACTCATGGTCACACTTAAAGCAGACAACTGACCACTACTAGATAACCCTCTAAATGACCCCAAAATTACCTCTAAATGGCTCATAATGACCCTGAATAACCCCTAATTACCCCTAAATTACCCCGAATAACCCCTATTGACCCCCACAGCTCTGAAAATGACCCCATAATGACCCATTCTGCTCCACAAATTACCCCTTATGCTCCGCACGTGACCCCTAATTGGCCTTCTGTTACATAAATTACCCCTAAATGGCGCCTCCTGCTCCACAAATGACCCCTAAATGACACCTGATTGTGGATCATGTGGAGCGATTGTGGAGCTCATTGTAGTGCTGATTGATGGAAATAATGCCAAAGATTGATGGAAAGATTGTAGAAGATTGATAAAGATTGCGATATTTATGGAAAATATGACTCCTGCATGTGATGTATGAATGCCTGCGTGCGATTTGCCAGTTACAATCATGTGGCAACCTGGTGATTGGCTGGTAGATACCCTCACAATGTCTTATTGGTGTAATATGATTGGTTCAATGTAAATATGACACCATAGGACTTGCATACATGTATATTATAGGCAAATTTGGGGATCAGCTGAGAGGCTTAGTTTAACAGCAGCTAACGTCTTCAGCTTCGTCGTAGACTCAGCCAAGATCTTATGATTTTTTCTCAGATTATAAAATTTTCAAAAAAATTTTGATTCTCTTTTGTTTGTAAGTGGTAGATGTCGTTCGAGATGGTGGCTAAAGGTCAAGGTCGCATGACATAATCCCAGATAAAGGTCAAGGTTGTTTGATGCCATGTATCCTCATATTGTGAGTGGTGCAAATTGATTTTTTAGAGTGTTCCCATGTTTAATATACAAAATATAGCATTTAATACCTTAACACCTAACGCAGATGTCGTCCGAGATGGTGTAAAAAGATCAAGGTCAAGGTCGCATGACATCACGGTTCCTGCTGTTGCGAGCAAGGCAAATGGGTTTTCTCAGAGTGTTCGTGTGTTTTTCTTCATCCCTAAAACAAGTATATATATCATATTTAAAAGGAAATAACTTTTTACCTTGCCCTATATAACTGACTTCCTCTCGTAAAGAGAAGTACATGTGTGACTCGGCTGGTCTGTCACACTGAGCCTGTAATAATGACCTGCAGAATTAAAAGTTCAAGTATGGCATTTCAGTGCAATATCTGCAAGAAGTAGTTTACTTGGAGTGGCATTTTGAAGAGAAATTCTAAAACATGTGGTACTGGTTCTGTGCAACCACAATCACTGCATGCTTCGCAATCAACTCCACAATCCGCTCCGCAGGTTCTGCACTTGGTTCCGCACGCTCTGAAAACAGCTCCGCACGCTCTGCAATTAGGGGTCATTTAGGGGTCATTTTCAGAGCAGGAGGGATCATTCGGTGTTATTTAGGGGTCATTAGGATCCATTTAGAGGTAATTTAGGGGCAATTTAGAGGTTTATCTGGTAATAGTCAGTTGTCTGCTTTAAGTATGACCATGAGTTCAAGCTGAGTGAAGAAGTTATCTGGAAGAAACTGTTGAAGATATAACTGCATAGTAATGTGATTAAGGAACACATGTTGCCACTGTGTTCGGTTTTTTCCGTAAAGATGGTGCAAGCCAATGATTGTACGAAGTCTACTGTATATCTTACCTCTATGAATGTACCTTCTCCCACTGCTGTAAAATTACATGGAAAACAGTATTGCTACTGTGGAAAGATCCTCAGCAAAAGCTGTCATGCTCGGCGACATGCATAAAGCTATTGTTTTAAAGGGCTGACCTCCAAATAACTATCATGTACCAACTGTGGTACGACATTTGGTAGAAGCGATAATTTAAAGAGACACACTAGTATGGAGTTCGCGGTACAACCAGCTGTTTCATCCCTGTATACTTATCTACTCTGTGACAGAGGTGTATGGATGTTTACAGTCAGCTCTAATTTATTCTGTGCCTACTACAGTAATGCTAAAACCAGCGATTGTCTACAGTCAATAAACTTGAGCAAACCTAATGCGTATAATAGTCTTAGATTCGGCGCTATACACTAAATATTTTCTCCTTAGTAAAAATATGGCCTTTCACGGTTACGTCAAACTTCTCTGAAGCCCTGCTAAAGTTTTACTTCCAGGATATTCCTCCACCCCAATGCAAACAAGGCTTAACCAAGTCTAGAATATTGCTCCAGCCGTGCACACTTGCAAAATGGCGGCACTAACCAGCAACACGTCACAACGCCGTTCACCAATGAAAGCCTGGTAGCTTACAGTGCCCGTCGGCTGCGAATAAATGGCCGTTCCCAGGCGTTTTATACTTGTGTTAACATAAAAGTGCCTTATTTTTGGTTATATTTAAACTTTAATTATTTTTTCTTTGTAAATTATAATATTCCATCTATAATTGATATGAATAAAACCAGGAAGGAAATAGGTGTGTTGGTAATGCCTAGTAAGTAATAGCTCTTGTGCAAAATTTTATTACCACTGAGTGCGCACGAATGCGGTGCATTGTCCTTTTGGTGCAATTTTCTAGACTTGGTTATGCCTTGTTTGCATGGGGCGGAGGAATATCCTGGAAGTAAAACTTTAGCAGGGCTTCAGAGAAGTGTGACGTAACCATGAATGGCCTATAGCTCTCTGCCGCTGTTCTAAGACACATGGCGCAAAAGTAACTGCAGCAAAGTACTTTTATGTTGCAGTTATTCTTAAAATTTATAAATTACGCTGTGTTACCTAGCATGTGGCGAGACCTAATAATTATGTCGTCTGTGCTATGTCAAATGGGACTCCCAGACTCACCTTCCAGCTTATGGGTAGTCCTTCCTTTCACCACTCTCTAACATTTCCTTACGAACTTTTGTTTTTATTGTACTTACCGCATACCGCCACATACCACCGCATACCCCCTCATAGCTCCACCTGTCTTCCCCCTTCACGGATTCCGATATTGAAGCTAACTTATTGTTTTATTACTTCACGTGTACCTGTAAGCTTCCGTTAATATTTAAAGCAGCGTTTTAAATTTAGTGGTGTAAAACGACTTTTCTAAATTAGGAAATGCTAGCGTTGGCCAAAGTGATGTACATTAAGTTGTTGAAGTTGGCGGTAAAGTGACCATAATAAAAACACACACTTTAGGGCAAAATGTATATTTTGGAATGCAATTTTTGAGACATAAAATTAATGATTTAGTGCGCATTGTCTCATCTACTTGCTGTTTGCTTTGAGTCTACGTCAAGAAGTTGTGCCAGTGGTAACAAGTGATAGCGATGAAGTCTTGCGCCAACGGTGGAGGGCCAAACTCGATGGGAATATGTAGAATTACTGAGCACGAAAACATGGACATTAGAAAAATGGCATTAATCTGCCAAGGTTGGAACACTAGCAAAGCGCCCAAGGACAATTTTATTCGTAAGAATCCATTCATACTACGTGAATGCCTGTTGTAGCACTTTCTTGTCATAGTAGATCTACTTCACACAAGCTTCTCTTAGTATTTGGAGCATTCTTTGTATTCAGCGTTGTTAACGTCTATCCTAAATGAAACAAAGTATCATTCTGACGTCACTTTCTCATGTAGGGATTTCTTAGTACCACCAGTCTTCCCAAAACTACATTTGTGTTTGATGTATAATTATTGTACATTGTTTGCAGTATGGTGGTCGTAAATATATTTGACGTATGACAAGAATAGAATGCAATTTGTTTATTTCATACGCCCACCAGGCTATAATGCTTCCTGAGCTTGATATTAATCCGCTGTGTTAAAAAAAATTCTATCATAATAATTTTTTTTACTTTATTCCCGTAGGCTATACGCAAGGCAACTTACACACACACAAAATTAATTTAGCCTAAAAATATTTCAAATATTTAAGCCTTATTTGATTTTTGAACCTAACACTTCTGTCAATGTGAGATTGTCTTTCTGCCAATCACACTTTCGAGGTCGACACAAGCTGGACTGAGCGTTTTTTTCTTGCAGGTTAGTTATTGGCTCAAATTTGTCTAGTACTTGCCTTAAAAAACTGCGATACAATTAGAAAGAAAGTCAAATGTACGTGTGTTTGAAGTCTAACTTGTCCTGAAACGAACTCGCGAAATTTCCGGGTCTCAAATTATAGCTTGTCATTTATACCACAATGTCTCAAACATCACGTCATTATTTTCGTATAATTCTGTTATTCGCAGAGATAATTCGCTCCACAGAAACATAACGCATATATATAAGACTGTCATATATTCGTCCGATTTTTAATTAGTTTACAATTCCGGATGTTCAGTACCCCAGTAAGACCGTACGTAAAAATGTAAACCTCGCGCTTACTATAAAACAGCCCCGTGTTTCACGAGCAGATGAGAGATTTCCATAAACCAGCACACCTTACTTTGCCCTCTTTTTCACTTTCATCGGGAAAATAACATTCATCCCCTCCCCTTCGCCTTTTTTAAAATAAAAAAAAATTAACAGTAGTCTACAGTTGTGTTTCCGAGATTGAAATCCTCTGTGTGGCGGTACATATAATTAGCGGTTTGTTTTGAGTTGTGTTATTGTATGTTCTTAGGGGGAGGAACCAGGCCGCCACCTCCCTTCGCAAACATGTAAATGGCTTAATAACAAATTCACGGGCACAGGGCGGAACGTGTGTGCAGGGCGAGGCCAGAGTTGCCGCCATTGGACCGCCTCGTTATAATCTTATCTACATGCGACCCCTGCAGCCCATTTGAAACACCCCCGCCCCCACATCAACCCCTAACGCCTGCCCTACACCCCTTTCTCACCCGCCCCTCATNCCCCCCAGGGTTTCCCCACCCTACATTGCCGAGCACGGGTCCGGTGTTAGTTGTTGAACGCTGTTGGTCACAGAGCGAACATAAATTGTTTCGGAAGAGTTGAGAGAGGGGCTATCAGACCCACCACCCCTTCACAACACACCCCTCCCTTTTCCAACCACCGACAGCCTCTCCCAACCCACCCCTCCAACCACCACTATTGTGCATTGTGCTGCTTCCGGATTTATTCCGGTGCGCAAACGCAACCCCTTCTTTCCCACCCCTACACCACAACTCACCCACCTCCCGAAAACAACCGCGAAAGAGGAAAATCGGCTACCGGGGGGGCCGGCTTTTGTTCTGGGCAAATTTTATTTTCTTCCGCCGAGTTCCTGATTAGATGGAAAAGCTCCCGAGGATATGGACGATGCATAGGAGGGGGCAGGGGAGGGGAGGACAATGCAATGGATCGGGAAATAAAAATGCGCACTCGTGGAATTTCACCGTCACCGTAGAGGTGAAAGAATATTTTATTATTTTTTTATTCGGTGCAAAGCAATTTCTAATAAATCACAGACGCCGGGGCGTGATGAACGAGTTATTACGCAAAACAGGAAAGAAATTCGTTTGAAAAAAAAAAACCTTCTCTGTTTTCTTGGTGATTTCGTGAGGTGTGTGTTCGGCTAGCGATGATGATACACGTGCCAATTGTAAAGTTTTTTTAAATAGTGGCATGGCTAAATAATTGTGCTCGAAATCATTGAAAGTTACACTGCCTTTCATAGGGAGCATCAGAGATGCAAATAACCCCCCCGACCATAAAATATTTCAGTGTATCAAAGAATTTACAAATTTACTACACCGAGAAAAAGGTTTTGTTGAATTAAAAGAAGTTTTTTTGGGCAAGCAAATGAATTGTTTGTAGAGGGGCAATGAAATATTTTGCTGTCGAAACCAAATTACTTTGTTGTTCTTATACTGTTCCTCCCCCCCCCCAAATTGGTTAGAGCAAATAAAGATTTGTTTTGCTCTATATACATGAACTATTTTCAGTTAATAACAATAAAAAAGTGGCAGACCGACCAAGACCTGAAACTGGATCACATACGCCCGAGCATTTCCCTCTTAGCAACCTCAGCTAAAGTCGCTACTGCTTAATAAAAAATGTTTTTAAATGCATATATTTCAAATACTCGGCAATGTGTGCAAATTTAAATTTCAAGTTTTACAGCTTTTCTTTTTAGTTTTCTGTTGAACTTGTTTTATTAGGATGTTTATGCCATTATTAGGATTCAATAAACACTATCAAACAAACACTGTTACTATCCTAATTCTCACAAACCTGCAAACAAACCCTCGAGCTGTAATTTCCAACGAAGGCAATAAAATAAGCGGCCAAATAAATATGTATATAAATGATTCAACTAAATGGTTTTTTTTATTATATAATTTATTATGTCCCAACACAGAGATTTTGTTTATTCAAGCGTGTATTTTGTTAGACGAACAAAATGATTTTTTTTTTGCTTTTCAGGTTTTTTTTTACTCAACAAAATATCTTGTTATTGCAACTAAATATATAGGCTGGTTTGACTTAAAATTGACTACGGTGTAATAAAATATAAGACACTATTAAACGTATCACATAAAATAATTCGTACATGTAAATTTGCAGATGTCATGATTAAACTTACTTAAAACGAACTGAGGTTCTGTTGTACATGGATCGGTAAACAAAAACAATTATAAATTTTACTAAAAACGGAATTGATAACCTCTTTTTTTGCATGTACACTACTGGACAGAGAAAATGAAAACAACCAGAAAAGAACATCCCACTTACTTACTGTGCTGTCCATAGACGGTAATTACCCGAGGAGAGGTGTACGTGATCTTAACGAGTATGAATGACACCACAGGAGCAGGTAACACAGAGGATCTACATGTTACACAATAGGAGATGAAATACTACACAGTAGGTACAGGGAAGACATAACAATGCTGCTATGAGTATGTACAAGTAACCACAGAGGATTTCGCGCCGTTAAGGCTCGTCTTCACCTATTTGCAGAGATTCTTCGTTTCCGTGTCATAATTTCGGATTCAGAGTAATTACTGACAACGATTATAACAAATTTACATTTTACTAGTTGTCTAAAATTTTGTGCTTAATTTTAATTGTGTGTTTTCTGCTAGTTGTAAAGAGCCAGGAACATATTTGTATTTTATCAATAAGTTTCTGCATATTTGCAAGCAGGAAATAACATAAAAAAATTGAAAACCAAAAATATTAAACATCTAGTTGATAGTAAATTTTCTACAATCAAATATTTCCAATAATACTTCTGGAATTGAAATAATGAAACGGGATCGAAGAAATTCTGCACAATAGGTAAATCTGAGCCTTCACAGTAAGAGCAATACCGGCGTTGGGCACGTTTGAACGGGAAGTTATCGTAGCGCTGCACGAGTTCAGTTGGCCATCTCAACGGATAGTGCGTCGTGTCGAAAGTGGATTCGCCAACGGGACGAGTTATACTGCCCCATGGACACATGACAGTCCTACGTCACGTAGGAAATGCTCTGGCCCCTTTCGTCGCAGGCACGTCTGACGACACGCGGCAGCGGTCCGAGCGCGAGACCGGAACTAGCGCACTCTTGTGACTATCCGGAGAGGCGACTGAGCGGTGGCGAACTATAGTCGAGGCATCCTTCGAGAAGATCGCCTTCGCCACCGATCCACCCTCACGATGTAGTCTGTGGTGTAAGCGGACGTGAAAAATAGACTTCGTGGTTTGACTGCTTGCCTCCCACACGAGGGCGAACCGGGTTCCATTCCCGGCGGGGTTGACCTGCGATTTTCGCATGTGGGAATCGTGCCGGACGATGCCGCTGGTTGGCGGGTTTTCTCGGCGATCTCCCGTTTTCCCCCGCCCTTGCCACCCGACGCTGCTCCATACTCACCTCGCTTCACCCTCATCGGCTCTCAAGATCTCGACGTCGTGAGCCGCCCAAATCTCTTCTCCCCACTCCGACCGCGATCTACGACGTTCTGTGCATAACTCCATGCGCTAGGGGCGGGATGGAGTCACGTGACTCAGGACTATGCATAGCACATGTATGACGTCATGCATCATCGAACGACCGGCTGCTTGAAAGCCGGAGTTAAACACGCCACATATTAAACACTGCGAGACCAACCGTTATGCTGTCTTGTAGGACCCACCTTATACCAAGTGCTGCTACGTGATTTGCATATCACCGACTATTTACACTGAGCTTTTCCTACAGCAATGATATAATAATGTTAATGTCCCTCATTAAACCTTTTTCACTTGTTATTTCCAGTGGTATTTGTAGGTAATTTTTTAAATAAAAAATTTAAAAGTGGCGCATGGTTGCTGTACACAAAATTATTATTATTTTTTTTAGTGTGTACTGGTGAGAGAAAGATTGCCTGCACGTATAAAGCCAGAATTTATTCAACTTTGTCACGCAGAAGGTTTAAGCATTTTTGTAATTGTGAAAGGGAGGAACACGAAACACTGAAAACTGCAGGAAGTGATTTCGTAAAGAAGCCTGGAAAAGTTTTTTTTTATGGCAGGCGACTCTACTAAAGTTACGGATGAAGGTCTATAGAGGTTTGTTTTCATTTGTTTCAGAATTTTATTGTCTTGGTGGCCACTTTCTCTTCCTGGCCGTTCGAACCACGCAGCTTTATAAAGTACAATCGTAAAAGGAAAAGAAAGAGGGAGGTTTTCCTACGGTCGTAAATAAATTTCGTGAACTATTTCGGGATATTTTCTAGTCAACTACTGTACGGGACACGGATTCAAAACCGTAGCTTTGCAGTCACTGTGAATGGCAGCGTAGTTAAAGCCATCAAGGTGCCTGACTAATTGGAGCTGTCTTGAACACAAAGGGCGACAATAACACATGCGTCGAATGCCCCATCGCCTCTGAACGCCCAGTATTGACCCGACGTGCCGTCAGAGAATTCCGGAGCTAAACACTAGAACGTGCGTACGCAGAATCACTGTTTACTAATGTGTATCATAGAAGAGAACAAGGGGAAGAAAATAACATTTGCCACTNTAAACACTAGAACGTGCGTACGCAGAATCACTGTTTACTAATGTGTATCATAGAAGAGAACAAGGGGAAGAAAATAACATTTGCCACTTAAGGGCGTTAGTTCAAAAAAAAATTGTTACTATCTATCGTTCAACTTTGGGACATTATCTGTGATTACTTTTCTTCGCAAAACTTTTTAGAACGCATAGTTTATGCATAAATACATGTCAAATTCACAATTTTAGTGTTTTGGAAATTTATAAATAATGAAAACATACTTACAGAAATGTGATAATCCAAGAGATACTTCAAGACATATATAAAATCGCACAAGAAAATTTTTTGCAATAAAAAAAAATGGCTAAAAATAAAATAATTATTTAATTCTATTTATTTGTGGCTGCCCCTGAATTTTTGTAAAATAAATAATTTTTGCTAAACATGCCTCAAAATGAATTAAGACAAGACTTTTCAGTTGTCCTTGTTATATTTTCTGCCAACAGTTCAGTTTATTTTATTTGTACATTTCGAAAACAGTAACATTTTGACTTTGGCATGTAATTTTGCAAACACCATGCTACCTAAAAACAATTTTGTCTGAAGAAATAGTAATTATAAACTATTCGTGGTTTCTACACACTTTTTTATTCAAATCTTTGAATAATCACCACATGAATGACGTGCTTGGTTGCTTTCCTAATTATATCATGTATCACAAGTCTTTTATACTTCTGTTAACATAAAACTTACTTATTTTTGGTTACATCAAACTTTTACTTATATTTTATTTATAAATTATAATATTTCATTTATAAATAATGTGAATAAAACCATGAAGAAAATGGGATAGTAGATAATGCTTAATAATACATAGATCTTATGCAAAATTTTATTACTCCGAGTGTAATGCGGTGTGTTGTCATCCCTGTGGTGTAGGCTTACCTATCGGTGAAACGTTGTTTGCATGAGGCGGAGTAACACCCTGGAAGTAGAACTTTAACAGGGCTTCAGAAAAGTTGGACGCAACCGTGAGTACACTATACAGATTATGTCTACAAGTTGAACAATGAGAGTTACAAATGTAAAAGAAATTTTTTCGTCGCCAACGCCTTTAAGGCCGGACTTACACGAAGTTGCTCAGATCGACACAGCGCAGCGTAGTGCAGGAAAATGCAAACAGTAGTTTCAAGGTCGCGAGTCGCACATTGAGGCGTAGCGCAGGCGTGTGTCTGCACCAGCCACGCTGGGNCACATTGAGGCGTAGCGCAGGCGTGTGTCTGCACCAGCCACGCTGGGGGTCGCGGTGGCTGAGCGGGTTAGCCCACTCGCCTTCCACCAAGGCGAATCGTGTTTAATCCCCGGCCGGGTCACTCCCGGATTTTCGCAAGTGGGAACCATGCCGCTAGTCGGCGGGATTTCTCGGGGGATCTCACGTTTCCCTCGTCCTTTCATTCCGGTGCTGCTCCATACTCAACCTCAATCACCCTCATCGGCTCTCAAGACCTCGCTGTTAAGAGCCGCCCAAATCTCCTCACTCACTCGCCAGCCTACGCATCGAGTCTGGTGTTTGAATCACGTGCGTTTGCTATGTGAGCGTAAAAGATGTAACTTAGATCTGCTTCAGTCGTACTATACGCTTCCTTAAAATCGTCTCTGGTAAGACGACAGCAGATTTTTGATCTCGCATCTGATAATTCACATGTTAGGACAAACACTTCGTGAATATATTCACTACACCAAAATGCTATTCTTCTTCTTCGTCTGGGGGTATCACAAGGAAGCCATAAATATTTTTCCATTTCTGCATCAGAGTTTGATTCAGAAAAGGCATTCATCATACCTCAGACAAGGACTAAAAGGTACTTCGAAGATATCACGCTTGCTATAAATATTGTTTTGGAGCCCTCAAACTTCATTTAAAACGACGTTTTCATACTGCTGCAACTTAAAATATGCTACTTGGATGCGAACATAACTACACTACAACAGGAGCCTCTAATGAACCTTGCTACAGACTTCACCACCAATAAAATGATAAGGTCACAGCTGAAAGTCCGATAGGTACACGCAACACTACGAGAATACTACACTCTAAGACATTATCTGTAAATTTACCATTTCAGTGTAGACGTACGGTGACAAAGCCCTAATGGTGAATTATTTTTCCATGCAAGCATGGTAACGTTCCTACAGTTGCCCAGGAAAGAGTCAAATAAGTAGGGAAGTTCCCACCTTAGTATAGTAGCAATGCTAAATATTAACATATTTTAAGCCTGACCTGTAGTATTATTTCCACACACTGAATAGGTTAAAAACTTCCATTACATATTCGGAAGTTCACCAGAAATTTTTTTTGCAGTGTACGTGACAGTGCAGAGCTTGTGCGTAGCGTCGATGGTGCACCTAACGTACGTGGCAGTGTAGCCCTCATTGCTCCCGCGCTTCTGAACCTCGAGCGCAGTTACAGGAAGACGAACCTAGAAAATTTACTTAGTGAAGAGATTCCAGTGGCTCTTAACATCAAGGTCCAAAAAAAAAAAAAAAAAAAAAAAANCTGACCAGCGGCATCGTCAAGCGCGATTCCCACATGCGAGAATCCAGGAGTGACCCCGCCGTGAATCGAACCCGGTTCGCCTAAGTGGGTGGTGAGTAAACTAACCACTACACCACCGTGGCCCCCGAAAAATGTACTGCCGAAAAGAGGAATATATTAAGAATAAGAATGGATGAGTTTTCTGAAATTGAACAGATGATGCTCAGTATTATTTCAATTTATTTGCACTGCAGCCGTTGGAATATGTTGTTCAACATTTTTGCATTTTTACGTACCGCAGCCGCCAGCCTTATTTCGCGTTTATAAGAACAAAGCTAACGTAACAAATTGTTTTCTTCTGGGAGCAGTAATGGCAGCGCTTCCATGCGCATGCACAGAAGGAAACAACGTTGACAAATAGACTGCAATTTCTCTCATTTTAAGAACGCAATCGCCGTCTACTATGACAGTCTTAAGTTGGCAATCGCGTAGAAAACTGGCGACGGCAGTTTGTACCGGGACTGAGAACTGCGGAGCTCTAGTAGATTCGTTATCTGCCTCTGGAACATGGTTCGCTGACAGGACACAAGATGGCGCACGCATCAATTTTTTTTTAATAAACTGGCATAAATTAATTCGCATTAATAACTTCATTAATTAATCGATATTGTCATAGATTGTAACGTAAGCATGACATCAAGATAATTAGAATAAAAAGTTACAAGTTGAAGAAACAAAAAAAGGTCGAGTTTAGCGTCACGAGTACGGATACAAAGAAGCTGGAAAATAAAACAAACGCTAAGTAGCACAAACAAAATGCGTATTAATGACAAAGATGCAAGCATACAAATAAATTACAATGCGGAAACGTTTTTTATACGTGCAGTAGTGATATCAAAATTGGCAGAAACGGCATTACAAAGCAAAATAAAATAAAATTCTCAAAAATTAAATTTAAAAAACGTAGCATCGTATAAGAAATGTGTGATCCCTCTTGAACTTGAAGGATATTTATAGCATTTTGTGGTTACATATCTGCATATTAGTCTATTGATTGTAAATGAATTTTTGAACTAAACCTAAGTAAACTAATAATATCTAGAATTTTTTTCACATATGAGAAATTTGCAATCTTCATTAAACACCCAATAGGTTTATAGCAGTTTGTAGTTCCGTCTATGTATATTAGCCCATTGGTTGTAAAATGTAAATTTTCTGTAATCNAATAGGTTTATAGCAGTTTGTAGTTCCGTCTATGTATATTAGCCCATTGGTTGTAAAATGTAAATTTTCTGTAATCGTACATCGTCAGTAATTACTATGAATCCGAAATTATAACGTGAAAACGAAGAATTTCTGCAAAAATGAGTGAAGCCGAAACTTAATCTTCGCAACATGGCACAGCCTCTAGGTCCTCGCATCACACATGAGAGATACTCTTCGAGTGAGGCCGCTGGAGCTGAGCCAACGAGGCGATATACTTTCTAATGGACCTGCCAATAGCTGTAAATCCTGATTTACGCCCGTTGGATCCTCGAAACGGAATTTTCACCCCTCGGCGCTCGATTGTGTTCAGAGCCGTCGCTATGTGTGTCGAACTACCGCCTGGAGAAACTACTTGTGAATTCTTTACTTGATTCTGTACTTGTACGAGTGTAAACTGCCGTTACAGCTGCGACTGATTATTTTCTAGTTTCACAGATATAACCCGCCCCTGTTTTCCATCGCAATTTATGCACATCTACGTGCCCGATATACCGTGTTGAGAGGAAAGTACTCTGTAAAAATCTTACCAGTAAACTTCCTAAATTATATTGGAAGTTTTTAACATATAAATCGTATAGAAATATTACCACATGTCAAACTGCAAATGTGGGAACGTTTAGTATCACTAATATACAAAGTTGGGAACTTCTATACGCATTTGACTATTTCCTCAGCAAACTTAGGAACACTACCATGGATGTAGGGACAATAACTTTAACACATGCGAATCNGCATTTGACTATTTCCTCAGCAAACTTAGGAACACTACCATGGATGTAGGGACAATAACTTTAACACATGCGAATTCCCACTATACATATACGATGATGTAAATTTACATATAATTTCCCAGAGTGTATATTCTTGTATGTGGCTCTTTACTGCAATAAACAAGACACTTGTTTCATGGCTGCAGTATAAAACAATGCAATAATCAGGAGGATTTTTTTTTCTTTCAACTATTGGAAAATTTTTAACTTTCAACAGCATCGTCATTTTACCTTATATTATCTTGCGTTACCGCATGTGGCGTCTCGAATACAGTATCTTCGTTCCTGCGTTGAAAATGCCAGGCGAAATAGTGACAATGAGAGCTTTCGTAGTTGTACTCAGAATCTAGTTATTAAAAGCCTATCTTAGCGAAAATATTTTTAAATTAAGAAAATCACGTATAAATTTTTAGTATAGTAAGTGGATTCTCTTTGAAATCAAAACTTTATAGTGAAATCGTATATAAAATGGTTACTCATTCTGTTTTATTGAGGCCCAGCTTTGAAACTATAAGGAAAAAGTAATATTGAATGTGTTAACTCGCTCGATACTACGCGTTTGACGCTATTGAATCTGCTCAAGTGTCTGAAGTTATTTCCTATATTTACACCATATACGTATTTTTTTTAATGAAATTTTATCAAATATGGGTTTAATAAAAATGTAAAATAGTGGAAAATTAAATTTTAAAACTAAAATGAACGTAACGGAATTTTTGTATCTTTCAAACAAATTTTGAAATAATAGCCAGTTAAAATATTTTGCTGCAACACAAAATAATTTTTAATGCCATAAGAAATTTCTCGGAAATTCATAACGTGGTTCTATTATAAATTAATTTCAAATTTTAAAATAAACTTTATCTCTTAAAATGTTTGAAGGTAATCTCCAATCGTAGGCGAACAAAATGTGGAAATTCAAAGAAATTGCTTCCTGACATTCGTATAATTCCAACGTTTTAGCTAAGTGAAGCGATTGTGTTTTATTGTCTTTTGAATTTTATTTGAAGCAAGATTGTGACAATTCACAAATAATGTGCAGTAGAAAACCTGTTTCAATGCCCTTTATTATATATAAATACAATTCAAATTGGCAAAACAACCTTTAGAACCACTACATAAATATATATATCACAGCAATAATTAACACACTTGTTAATAATTTGTTTAATTGATTACAGTTATTCGAAACGCAGTATTTGCTTCGGAGCACCAAAAAGAGAAAAAGTACAAGATTAGAAATATAATCTTAGCTCCAGAACAACAAACCTTTTAAAAAATACAAATTAAAAATGTTATTTATTTAAGAGCTGATTAAAAACGTTACCATTTTCTTTGACTAGAAGACAGCACTCATTTGACTCTAAAACTCGTAGAAAGGAGGGCAGCAATTGACTTGCCCAGTAAAGCCTCCATTCCATAAAATACTTTAAAAACAATTAAAAGGCATGCAAAATAATTACGGCGGGAGGCAGTTGCGTAAGACCCAGTACGGCTCCGACTGTTAAAAATTACAAAAAACAAACAAAAGATTAGATTATTCACGCTCCAACGATATAGTCGTGGAAACAGCAACAANGCATTTGACTATTTCCTCAGCAAACTTAGGAACACTACCATGGATGTAGGGACAATAACTTTAACACATGCGAATCCCCACTATACATATACGATGATGTAAATTTACGTATAATTTCCCAGAGTGTATATTCTTGTGTGTGGCTCTTTACTGCAATAAACAAGACACTTGTTTCATGGCTGCAGTATAAAACAATGCAATAATCAGGAGGATTTTTTTTTCTTTCAACTATTGGAAAATTTTTAACTTTCAACAGCATCGTCATTTTACCTTATATTATCTTGCGTTACCGCATGCGGCGTCTCGAATACAGTATCTTCGTTCCTGCGTTGAAAATTCCAGGCGAAATAGTGACAATGAGAGCTTTCGTAGTTGTACTCAGAATCTAGTTATTAAAAGCCTATCTTAGCGAAAATATTTTTAAATTAAGAAAATCACGTAGAAATTTTTAGTATAGTAAGTGGATTCTCTTTGAAATCAAAACTTTATAGTGAAATCGTATATAAAATGGTTACTCATTCTGTTTTATTGAGGCCCAGCTTTGAAACTATAAGGAAAAAGTAATATTGAATGTGTTAACTCGCTCGATACTACGCGTTTGACGCTATTGAATCTGCTCAAGTGTCTGAAGTTATTTCCTATATTTACACCATATACGTATTTTTTTAATGAAATTTTATCAAATATGGGTTTAATAAAAATGTAAAATAGTGGGAAATTAAATTTTAAAACTAAAATGAACGTAACGGAATTTTTGTATCTTTCAAACAAATTTTGAAATAATAGCCAGTTAAAATATTTTGCTGCAACACAAAATAATTTTTAATGCCATAAGAAATTTCTCGGAAATTCATAACGTAGTTCTATTATAAATTAATTTCAAATTTTAAAATAAACTTCATCTCTTAAAATGTTTGAAGGTAATCTCCAATCGTAGGCGAACAAAATGTGGAAATTCAAAGAAATTGCTTCCTGACATTCGCATAATTCCAACGTTTTAGCTAAGTGAAGCGATTGTGTTTTATTGTCTTTTGAATTTTCTTTGAAGCAAGATTGTGACAATTCACAAATAATGTGCAGTAGAAAACCTGTTTCAATGCCCTTTATTATATATAAATACAATTAAAATTGGCAAAACAACCTTTAGAACCACTACATAAATATATATATCACAGCAATAATTAACACACTTGTTAATAATTTGTTTAATTGATTACAGTTATTCGAAACGCAGTATTTGCTTCGGAGCACCAAAAAGAGAAAAAGTACAAGATTAGAAATATAATCTTAGCTCCAGAACAACAAACCTTTTAAAAAATACAAATTAAAAATGTTATTTATTTAAGAGCTGATTAAAAACGTTACCATTTTCTTTGACTAGAAGACAGCACTCATTTGACTCTAAAACTCGTAGAAAGGAGGGCAGCAATTGACTTGCCCAGTAAAGCCTCCATTCCATAAAATACTTTAAAAACAATTAAAAGGCATGCAAAATAATTACGGCGGGAGGCAGTTGCGTAAGACCCAGTACGGCTCCGAATGTTAAAAATTACAAAAAACAAACAAAAGATTAGATTATTCACGCTCCAACGATATAGTCGTGGAAACAGCAACAAATTAATACTTATAAATACGGACAAACACGACANAATTAATACTTATAAATACGGACAAACACGACACGTTACAGTGAGAGACACAGCAACGCGACACCATAGTTAAGCCGTAACGTAATTTTGAAGGATGACCTAAACCAAAATTTTGAAAGGGCCTTACTGCACACCCAAGGTACAACACCACTACGCCACACAAATTACAAAAAACATTCAAAACCCAACCGCAAAGTTAGCGTTCCCCACGACTTACTCTTTTACTGCCCTATCGCTCAGTAGCTAAACTGGTAACCTGCGTCAGCTCAGTAACATAACGTCGGCGTTGTCCACTGCTGGACGAAGGCAGAGGTGGTTAAGCCATTAGGTACTAGCAAGGATTTTGCTGCGAAATGTAGCAAACTTCGGACGGGCGCATAGTAGNAGAGGTGGTTAAGCCATTAGGTACTAGCAAGGATTTTGCTGCGAAATGTAGCAAACTTCGGACGGGCGCATAGTAGAGCAGAATAGACAGAGCCAATTTAATTTTTTTACTAACCTACCCTATTGCTGAAAGTATTAAGTGTACGCCCGAGATAGGGACGGGAGTTTAGTGCGTCTCGGGGCTAGGCTCCATACGCCTACAGGANAAAGTATTAAGTGTACGCCCGAGATAGGGACGGGAGTTTAGTGCGTCTCGGGGCTAGGCTCCATACGCCTACAGGAGAGGGAATTTCATGCAAGGAGGCGTGCATCGTGGCAGAGAGGGACTGAAGCAGCCATGGCCGCAATTGGGACCATGAACTGCATCATCCCTGAGTGTACCTATAGCTGAGGCTATAGCTAAGAAGGGGGAGGGGAAAAACTGGCATAGGCACCACAAAAACCCTCCCGATAGGAAAGAAGTTCAAAATTTATTCATGCATAAATGAAAATGCTACAGGAGACAGCAGGTGTGTATTCCATGCTCTTTAATGTGGAGTTGAAAACCTAGAAGGCGCAAGTGCAAGCGCCTTTGAGATTGAACTGCTGTCAATATTTCTGTGCAGGCGTACCAGCACAACAATATTGACAGCAGCTATTGAATGCAGGGCCTTTCCTGCTTCTCGTCGAGTGCGTCGGAAAACTGGTCAGCTCAGTCATGGCACCTACTCCATCTTCTCTCTTCCGCGCTGACATCCGGGTCTCCACGCCGTGGGCGAAGGCGGGGAAAGCCTTCCGGGAAGACACCCCCTCCCCCTCCACCAAAGTAGCCCGTCGGTCTTGGGTGAGCTATAGCTCAGCGGGACATCCGGTACCTACCAGCGATGGAAGCGAATCCGCTGGCCCAGGAGTGAAGGCTGATGCCAGGATGCTTCCAAGGTCCGACGCATTCCATTCCATTCCTCACGCATCCGCAGTCGGAAGCCCGCAGAATCCAGCATTAAGGTTCGCTACACTTCCCCGTGGCACCTCGAGATCCCCCTCCCCGCCTTGGTCGTTGAGCTGCTTCCTGCACGATGCGCTTCGCCATCTCGTACCCAGGTTCCCGACGTCCACGACGACGGCGCTTTTGCACCGGCCAGTTGGTCCGCGGGCTGGTATTCGAGTATTCCTAGCCACCCCAGAGCGNCGCCATCTCGTACCCAGGTTCCCGACGTCCACGACGACGGCGCTTTTGCACCGGACAGTTGGTCCGCGGGCTGGTATTCGAGTATTCCTAGCCACCCCAGAGCGCGGGGGTCCCCTATCCACCACCTGGGGACGCGACGAGTTGCGGAATAGTCGCCGCACCCGAGCTGCCTTAGTCCCGCCGCACTCGCAGAAACCCTCGCCTTCGCTAGTCCCAATGGGTGGGCAGGTCCCGGAGAGAGCAGCCACGAACACGATGTTCATTCCACAGCAACTCGGCTCGTATAGACAGAGCCGCCGAACCATCATACGCCACCGAATGTCCTTGGTGTCGTGAGACCGGGAGCCTTGACTCCCATAACTCACAGCGAAAACAAATGCACCCCGACACATACTCAAATCATTGGGTCGGCGGCGGGGCGCCGTGTAGATGTGGTTTGTTGGGCATCGGACCCGTATTAAGGCTATTGATTGGTGTTACCTATTATAAGTAAAATTACGAGTTCGTGTTTTCGGCGGGGGAGTGAAGCTCCCCTCCAGCCTCCCGACTGGAGTGAATGTTAGTGTCGTGATGTCTGTCTAACATGTTGCCCTGTTGTGTACAAGTGTGCTAATTAATCTTGCATATAATGTGTAGGCGAGTCCCTAGTCTCCCGGGACAGCCCACAGGGTACGTTTCATTGTGCGGTCGTGTAGTGAAATTTAGAGACATTGTTAGTACACTGTAGCTGGAGGGGCCCTTGGTACCAGAATCTTTACAGAATCCGGTAAAAGCAGAGCCCCTCCTGGTCCTCGTCTTCCCAACCTGAAACAGACTATCAAGTCGGTGCGTCATTTTATATATATTTTTTTCATTAAAAAAAAAAATTATTATTTTTTAGTATTGTTGTATTATTTTATCTTTTATTTTATTTATTAATCCTGCCCCATATGTACAGTTTGTAATCTAAGTGATATATACAGTGAATTATGCAATGATTATTATGATTGGGCGTTACAGATTGTCCCCTTGAACACTCTTCCCTGGACCAGTGCGTGTGCACCTAGGCCTGGTTCTCGAGTGGAGTTGGGGTAGGTATCCTTGCCCGAGAACCCACGCAGTTGACCCCTGAAATAGTACGCCTCTGTGTCTTGCTTGTGCGTGTGTGCTTTTACTGTGTTATGTATTACGGTGTGTGTGGTGAGTCGTGCGCAGCTTTGCCGCAGTCGGCATGCACACTCTGCTGCTGCATGCTCGGCGCGTGCGCCGGACTGCCTATCCTGGGCCGTGCGGTAGCTCGAACAAGAACTAGCCGCACTACTTTTCCTTTCATTTGCACGAGCAGATAGATCTACTTGGCAGTGCCGCTGCCTTGAACAACTGCAGGTTCTCGGCTGCTAACTTCTCGCTGGCTGCTCCATGACTGCGGATTTTCGGTCGCGCAACCAGTTTTATTGCGAGTGCCTCGCACTCTCATTGGCTGGCCAATCAGAGCGCGGGCCCCTTCTCGCTTGTGTCGTGTTCAGTGTAATTCCGATTTTCTGAATTTTCTGATGCCTGCGGCATCATAATTACCAAGGAATTTGATATTTTAATTCTTATGATTTGCCAGATTATCATATAAATGTTTATTTTTTGTTGCAATTATTTATTTTGTGTATTTTATTGATAGCATTTCATGANTGCCAGATTATCATATAAATGTTTATTTTTTGTTGCAATTATTTATTTTGTGTATTTTATTGATAGCATTTCATGGATCATTTTACAAGTAGTGAATCTATCTTGGTTAGCTATTTTTCTCAGGTATTTATTTTGAACTGCTTGCAGATCTTTAATTCTGAATTTTGAGCTATGTCCCCAAACCTCACATCTATATAACGTAGGTGGGATTATTATTCGATTATATATTTGGAGTTTTTTCCTACGTGAAGAGTTAGTTGCGTTTAATATTGGGTANTAGGTGGGATTATTATTCGATTATATATTTGGAGTTTTTTCCTACGTGAAGAGTTAGTTGCGTTTAATATTGGGTATAGTTGTTTAAGTCTTCCCAATGCTGCATATCTTGCACTTTCTATGTGTAGCTGCAAAGTTAATTTGTGATCTATAGTTATGCCTAGACACGGGATTTTTAACGTACGGGATTTTTTTGATTGAATAATATTAATTATTGTTTAAGTTTCGGTAATTTTTTGGTAATTATTATTGTCTCTGATTTTCCTGGGTTTATTTTGATTCGCTATTTCACGTACCATTGTTCTAGGATTGTTAATTGTCTCTGTAGGGCTACTAATGCATACTTAATGTGGTAGTGTTGCTTTATTATTGCTGTATGTCGGCTGTGTAAATGCTGTATAGAAAAGGGGAAAGTGCCGACCCCTGTGGTTCTCCTGCTGTTGCTATTTTAGTGTTAGAGTCTGCTCCGTCTAATGTTACGTAAAAACGTCTATATTTTAAATAATGTGCTAATAAATTTACATAACTTGCTGGAAAGTTGTAGTCTATTAATGTATATATTTGTCCTGGGAGCCAGACTTTATCATAGGCTTTTTCTGCGTCTAAGAAGGTTATGCTTGTATNTTTATCATAGGCTTTTTCTGCGTCTAAGAAGGTTATGCTTGTATATCGTTGTTCTTTATTAATAAATCCACCTGTTAGGCCTTCTACTATTTTAATTAGGGGGTGTATGGTACTGTGACGAGCTCTGAAACCATATCGGTCATCTGGAATTGATTCGTTTGAATCTGCATGATTTTTTAGTCTGTATAGTAAGGCTTTTCAAATACTTTACTCATACTATTTAATAAACTTAATGGTCGTCTATTTTCTGTCATCTTCCGGGCGCGGTTTGTAAAGCTCTATGTGAACGGTGGTCCAATAGATGCTTTTAATCCTGAGGAACTCTTTCGTGGTGTTCCTGATTGTTACCGACCATGTGCCTGTCGGCACATCGTCAGCGTCCTCGGTGTGTGGTGGCGGTATTTGCGCTTGAAATTGCGGAGGTCCAATATGTTGAACCCACACCTGATCATATATC
>NQII01001565.1:253731-301366 GCA_002778355.1 Clitarchus hookeri
AGGGGCAGGATTTTGATAACAAACCGTTGAGGCTTCGCATCAGTAGTCTGGCCGGGTGTTGAAAGTAAGTTTCAGTTCTCGCCTCCGAGTGAGTGTATTGTGGAAATTTATTCAATTATTGCAGAGCAGCTGAGCCACATTTCTCAGTGTCCTACTGTCTGGTATTATATAGGCACAGGCCTGTATTTGTCTGTTTGTGGTGAATTTTGTGAGGAGGCGCAATTCTTTTCGCTTTCCTTTGCGGCCTCCTCTGACAGGATTTCAAACCTGTTCTTAACGAGCAGCTCCTTCCCTTCAGCTGTCATTTCAGTTTTCCTTTTGGAAATGTGGGTTTTCCTGTGGGAGATAGACCCCTCCTCGTCAGGGCCTCTCGAGGGAGGAGTGCATCTCTATATGTCAGAGTTTGTGCTCGAGTGCGTGGACGAAACACTGGACCGCCTGCTCCCGCCGCCATCGATCGAACCGCTAGTGACGTTTACAAACTCACCCGAGAGTTCGCCCTCGTCCAACTGGGACTGGTTGGCCCCACCTGCACTCGTGTGCGGGCTATTGTGGCCCTCCAGTTGCCTGTTTTAAGGTGTTTTTGTTAGCGTTGTAGCAACCATCGGGTGTGTGTCCGCGGCATTTCTCTGCGGGCTGTGGTCATTTTCAGGTGTTTACGTTTGTGTGTGTGATGGTGATGTTGGCATGGTGTTGGTCTTGCGGCCGCACCTAGTCATGTCTCGAAAAATACTTTGACTGGGTGCTGTTGTTGTCGCTGCCGAATCGCTACTCGCCTATATCACCCAAGTCCCCGGTGGCTGACCTGCTCTCTTGAGGAGAGAACCGGCTAGGCCTTTGGGGAGGCTGGCCTCCCAGCACCGGAGCATGGTGCGTCCTGTATAGACAGAGCCCCGGCCGAGCAAGGACTTAAGTAAACTATCCTGGCCAATAAAAAATCATTACGCAAGGAGGGGGAAGGGTACAACAAGGAAGGAGAACGGAGCGGAAAAGGGAGGGGATCCGAGCCGAGCAGAGTGTACACCACCGCGCAGAAGTAGATGGCGGTAAAAATATTAACGCGACAGCGCTAGCGTCGCAAGATTTGGAGTCAAAGATTTTATTTTCACAAAAAATATCTCATGTAATGATTTTATATTGTATCCGTATTTTAATCGAATTACTGGCGATTTATTTAAAAAGTTTAATACTTCCCCAAAACTTAGAAAGCAATTCTGGCACTTGGAAGACCTAAAAGAGAGGACCTATTTTACGATTGTTGTTAAACTGACACCCAAATATAAAGCTAAACCATAAAAAAATATATAAAACCAATATTTATGCATTTTTTAAAAATAATCAGTGTGAAAAACCCTTAAGATCTAGTCCTGTGGAGAAATGTATAACGTTTCTAAGACTGTACGAATGTTCTGAAAGACATACTTGCAAATACCATTAAAGGGTACATTAGGTACGTATTTAACGGTACGGGGAAAGTTTTTTGTGCATAAATTTTGTGTGATATTTAACTGACCACAAAACAGCTTTAAGGTCCATGGTCTCAAATATAGTATAATTGTGAAGTAATAAGTTCAACCCTAGCACATTTGTGTTATAAGCTCGTTTTAGATATTTTGCTGGAGTAACAGTTTTGATTCTAACCAATTCTTTTATTTACATAGAAAGAGTGCACTTACCTCGCAGAAAAACATTATTTTTACTAGATAACTAGCAGACACGTACAGTAATCTGACCCGTTGTTTTGCGTCTTTAATTATTACTCATTTGTTCACTGTATGCGACCACTGGCTCGTCTGTTTCACTTATTTGTCAACTGTAGCTAAATTAATGAAATCTCCATTTGAAAGTTCCCTGTTGTTTGCCGTTACTAGACTTACCCACATAACTCCCTATATTACAGTGGCAAGTTGCATTTGCGTTATTTATATGCTGAAATATAGTGTGATGCATATTTTGTGATTCCATTGTCGTGACAGCAGTATTTCCATTTATATTCCTGCGAGTGTAAGGGACCAGAATGAAGATGGATGACTAAAACGCAGTGCATATTTCACGTAGATTTGTGCACATTGAGGATTCGCCCCATTAGCACAAACAACACACACACACCACCAGCTGGATGTGCGCTGTAAGAGCAAGCTGCGAAATCATGTTTACGAAATGTCACGAAAGTTGCATTACTGGTCCATGCGCTTCCCTTTAAAAACGCAATGGATACGGCGAGTGGTTTATTTGAAATATGTATGTTCCAAACACACTTCTCTATAGTGTTCTGCCACGAGACGTAGTCTACTCGTGGTTACTTTCAACTGTTCTGAAGCCCTGCTGTAAAGATATACTTTTGGTCTACTTACTACGTATTCTTCCGCCACACGGGGACAACACAAACAAGTCTAAAAAGCACGAAGAAGTATCCAACACGCCGTATTTATGCGCTCGGCGGACAATTAAAAATAAATAGCTTTTTACATAACAATGAAAAATACTTCCGCCAGTTTTACATGAAAACTTAAATACGCCAATAAGAACGGTTCACTTAAAAAAAAGTGACAATACTTTGATTAATATTATTTTACATAATTGTTTTTTTATCGGCGATTACCAACTTGTTCAGTTTTAGTCTGTCGTTAATAATGTGAAATAATAACAATTATTTCTTCTTATATTTTTATTTCTTATAATATTATTTATTTTCTTATAGTATTATTTATATCTGCGGTATCGAATAATATTTTGTTTGGGATCCGCCGAAAGTCTCGTAGTGGCGCGTTATCGACGGCAAGACTGCACGCCAGTTCAGTGCTTTGCGCGTAGAGGCGATGAGAGAGTTGATGCGCACNTTATCGACGGCAAGACTGCACGCCAGTTCAGTGCTTTGCGCGTAGAGGCGATGAGAGAGTTGATGCGCACGTCTCCGTCGCCCCTAGCGCTCCCACACTTTTAGGTCTCAGACGTGCAAAAACCCTTCAACCAGGCGGCCACCTTAAAGTCTACGTGTCAGCACATCGGAGTCGTGAGATGTACCGCCGAAATTTGCCGCCAGCCGTCTAATTTATTTCGGTCGTGTTATACGTCACGAAGTTGAAGTTCCGGAATGGATCACGCTGCAAATCTTAACTGTCATCAGATTTAAGTTAGCGAGTTCAACTGCTGTAACAAATATTTGATTTCCCGGGTTTATGTTTGCTTCGCAACACCCGCGAGAAACTAGGACTGCTGTTATAAAAGAAAAAACGAATTAAATATACCATATTACCTGTCCAAAATAATCGCAAATTATTATGGTTCGTTATAATTATATTTCCAAACCATACTTTCAGTGGTATTTTATATTAGGAGCTAGTTAATCACAACGTACAAGATACGAAGCATAAAACGGTTCTGTTTAGAGTTATATCTGGATTGCAATTATGTTATGAAATTAAATTTACTGTAAAACGCGGACGGATGTTACGTTAGATTAGTGGTACATATTTATTTTGTATTAATGTCCGTATCTGCAAGCTCGCCTTCTGTCGAGTCATCACCGTAGGCTGGTCATCATTTCGGAGAAGGTGGCCATGCACGATGGCGCTGCGTCCATGGCAGCACATTCTCGTCTCGACGGCTGGCTGCAGATAGACAGCTTTTCCGGGTGCGACATGCTTTTATTAAAGATTCTGTATCATACACAGGTCCTTGTTTACCTTCCGCCTCGTGGCGAAGCGGATGAGAGCTTGCTTTGTTTCCCGTAGGTCAGTGCTGACGTGTCCTCGGGGCCCTAGCGTCGTATTAGTTAGCACTCTGGGTGTTTGCGAGTTGTCCTGAACTCTGCGGTGTCTACCTACGGCGCGTTCAGCAAGTGTGTTGGTTTAAAGGCAGGTTCACGCTGGCGCGTTCGCGGAGGTTAGATAGTCCTCGACCCCGTCAAGGTGGCGCGTGCAGATCCAACTCTGCACGATGCTATTGGTAGGCGAGGTAGTATCCACGCCCACCAACCGCGATTGGAAGGAGCGTAATCTCCTTCTATAGGATTGCATTCAACTGCAGCCAATTAAAGCACGGCGGTGCTAATTATTATTGTCTGGGTTCTCAAACTTTATGGGACTGGTCGGTGTGCACAGCACGGATTACTTAAACGTCTGAAGTTTCAACATAATGCCTGACCGTGGCTTTGTGGCTGTATAACAACTAGTGTTGTGCGCTATGCACACCGTTGTTGCTCTAGATTATTCTCATATTTAACCTTACAGATACAGGCGTAGGAGCCCCGACTACTCACACGCTGTACAAATTACAGATAAAGATAGTGCCCGTCATAACAAAATGCAAGGTAGTCTTGACTAACGCCACTTAAATGCAAAATTACTCTAAACATTTATGTGCCGTTTTATATATCCGAGCGCGAGAAATTATTCAACTTGTGCCGTGGAAAGTGTTAAATGTTAGTTGTTGACTTACAAATTTTATTTATGTGGCCACACAGTGAAACGTGAAGTTTCAGTAGACAATACCCTACAGCTGTGTAAAACGCGGTATTCTATTTATTTGGCAATCATTGTCGCGAAATCTATTTCGTGTAGTTTTCGGCGTAGCTTATCGCCACAGCGGCGTTCATACACCAACCGCCTCTATTATATAATGTGGGATACAGCCATTGTTAGATTCAGGCGTAATTGATGCGCCACTGCTATTCTCGTACACGCCGAGATGATTGGTTACCCTTGTAGCTCTCTAAATACAATGGCAGTAGATTGACGGACGAGAAATTTCAGGGATGGGGGAGTGAGGTAGGGTATATGAGTGAAAAGCGGTGTCTCTTTGAGAAGAGCTCCCAGTGATGCACCTCGTTATACAGAATTGTCTCTTGAGTATTTAAATACTTGATAATTAGTGTTCACTCTGAGTGGACAATGGGCTACAATGGAACAGCTAGGAAAACATATTTCAGATTCTTATTTAAAGGGGCAGATAATATTTTTTTTCGAAATTTGTTTTTAGTTCGTCAAAGTTATAGAACGCTGGATCTACGCACTACTTATCTCCCGATCAAACGCGTGCGGCTTCTGTGGGCGGATTTGAAAAGCAGCACACAGGGTTATATGACAATGCACAAAGTATCTGACATATAAAGTTTTTTTTTAAATTGTAGTTAAAATTTTAAGTTACTGAAGGCAACAATCAGACATGGACGGAGTAAACATATATGCAAATTTTAAGAATGCTTCTACTGAAATCGGTTTTGTTTACCACTGAGTGGTAAACGTTAATGTACAAATAAGTAGTATGAAAATATAACATTGCGACTAAATAATTACAAGTACATACATTTTTGTTTTGAATACTTTTATTATTACAAGACGCCTTTTTTTTCAGAATTATTGGACTTGTTAAGCCTATAGGTTTGCACAGAAGTGTCATTTGACGTTCTTGCAGTTGCATTGCACCGAGAACGAATATTTGCGCGCTAAAGTGTTTAATAAATTACTTTGAATTAGTATTGAACTGTTGCAAAACGTCCAGTGGAGACTTAGATTGTTTAACGTTGTGTAATGTAAGATTCACACAAGGTGACTACTTCTCATTTGCAAAGCATCTTACTAACAAAAAACATTATAATGAGCCACGAATATTATAAAATTAGACGTTCTCCCATGCATTTTCAATATAGTGACTTTATCAAACATGGCTACATAAACTAACCTAGGACAATAAGTACGTGCATTTTCTTAATTTAAGTATGCGAATAAGTTTTAGTTTCAGTTAAAATAGCTTAAACTAAGCTAGGAGAACTGCGAATAAGCATTATTTAAGGAAAATACACAGAAAAAAAATGGTTGTTGACTGGTTGTCAACATTTCGAACGAATTGTTGTCAAAATTCGCGTCCCTTCTGGGAGATCCAGTAAAAGTATTGCATATGTGAATCTTTCTGAACTTGTTGTGTGTTTATTTTCTATGAACAAATAATACGATCTTTATTAATTTCTCAATTTTTTCGAGTAAATAAATCCACAAATCTATGACATAACGGTTACATGTTTTCCTTTTCAGTGTGCACTTTGTATATTGCTCATGTCGAATTACAAGCCAGACACTTTGAATTGCTTCAGATTATTTATTGACTGATTATTTAATTTTTTTCAGTGAGCATATTTTATTACAGACGTTGTACGTTCACATGCGCCGTGTGCTAAAGGAGCTGACACTAATGACGCGGGGGGAAAGAAATCTTTTTGTTTGCGAGGGAATACTGTCGAAAGTCGCAGTTCAAAAAGTAGCAGTAATGTCGAGAAAAACAGTTCATTTTACCGACTACTTCCGGCTTCTCACTGGATTTTTTCCCCAGCGATTTAGAAGCGAATATTACAAGTATATTTTTCTTTTTATCTAAAACGTAGGTTTTTGTATATAGGCTGTTCGCGGTTATTTGAGCACTTTTGAAACCAACATTTGAAAAATGCCATTACCCCTGCGTGCGTGTATTCAACGGACACACTGACTGGCAAGCGCCTAGTACAGTTGGTAGCGATGGAAATAAAGTAATTCCACGTTATAATGAAGGATTAGAAGTGTTAGGTACACATTTGTGAATATTGAAAGCATTTATTTTGCTTTCCAACTTTTTTTTATGTATGTGAGTGTAAGAATCATCAAATTTGTGAAATATAAATTTTTCTAATAATTTCACAGTTTCGCTTGACCGACGGATAGATAAAGTCATCAGGCCCTTGGCAACGTTACTTGACATATGATTGAAGTATATACAATGTGCATACCAGGAAGACTTAAGCATGGTTTTCAAAAGTGCTCCGTTTGCCGTGTACAGCCAATAAGTGTGTGTGTCACTAGCGCTCCACTTCTGAGGTCCCCGGTTCGATCCCAGCAGGCCCCGGCTGACGGGAAATTTTCCGACTAGAGGGGGAGGGGGGTTTCTCATGTGAGGAGTGTGGTGGACTCACTTCGGTGGTGTGGGGGTTTTTTCGTAGCTCTCCCGTTTCCTCCCCCTTCTTCATCCCGCTCCATCACCACCTCCATCTCGCCGCACTTCATCCATTCTTCAGGCTGGCTGGAGCCACAGATCTGTCCCTCGGGCTCTTAATATCGAGGTGTTGAGAGCTGACGAAGGTGAAGTGAGGTGGGTATGAAGCAGCGCCAGAATTCAAGGGCGGGGGAAACGGGAGATCCCCGAGAAAACCTGCCGACCAGCGGCATCGTCCGGAACGATTCCCACATGCGAAAATTTGGGAGCGACCCGGGAATCGAACCCGTTCGCCTATTTAAAAGACGATAAGTCTGACCACTATACCACTGCGGCCCCCTCCGATTAGCGCTAGTCTCCTCTTATCCATACGCGACGCTGACTTAGGCGGGGAGACCACATGTGGATTTTATTTTTAAGTGTATGAATGCGTACACGCGAACGCCCTATTTTTTAAAATTTATTTGGTGATTTAATCCTTTTTTAGCAAACGTATTACTATTATAATTTTAACATTCCTGACTTAATTTATATTTATTTTCTCCCATTCCGAAACCTTGCAACTATTGATGCAGTGCTGGGATCGAACAATTCGTTATTTTGTATATCAGCGATTTGGTTAGTTTCAATTCATGTACTGTCAGCGGCAAATTGTTAAGCATTTGTCAGGGATAATAACTGAAATATTAAAAAAAATTGTATTAACTCTAATGCTTAAAAATGAACGTGTTTTCTCATATCATCCCCGAAATATACCCAATGTTAATATATTTAATAGCTATATTTAGGTACACCGCAAGTATTTTACAATAGATAAGCACTGTTACAATAGACAGAGTTTCGCTTTTCCCTAAGATGTAAAAAAACAGTGGTAACAAGATAATGGTTTTCCTTTAAAACATATTAGTTAAGCATCCCCGAGTATGTTACGAGGTTAAACAAATTATACATTGATTTGGGGATTTCCTCATGTGGATAATATAACAATTTTGTTATTTAGCAAGTTTCATGAAACACTATAAAAGAAGTACTAAACTATACTTTTGGTATTCTAAATATGCTCACGTCACAATTTATTTAGTAAAAACGATCGTTTTGAACACGTTTGTATGAAACTTTTGATTAGTGACACTTAAGTTCTTGAAAATTTACGTTATATTGCGCTAGTTCTTACTTTAATGTTTATAAAAGAGCTAAAACCCAGTTTCATCAGCAGTAATCCCCTTACATGTTTTTTTTATCCTTTAAAATGTTAACTATTTTCCAATTCGCTACTAACCTTACTCTATGTGCTTCAGTCATTTTTACGGTAAAATAAATGCAGTCGATGAGTTTTACATGTTTTAATTTAACCATGATACAGCTGTACGTAATTACGAAGAAAAGAGAGTGGNGTGCTTCAGCCATTTTTACGGTAAAATAAATGCAGTCGATGAGTTTTACATGTTTTAATTTAACCATGATACAGCTATACGTAATTACGAAGAAAAGAGAGTGGAGAATGAGAGATAATACAGTATTTACTGGGGTTAATGCGGGCATGTGTTACAGCTTTCGCACTGTAATGCGACACACAGCTCACTGCTCGTCGTCACCTCCGGTCATTAATTAATATAATTTATGTTTGCTCTGTCTGGCTTCGTCATTAGTTCCTAATCACGAGCCGGCATGGATGGCCCGATCAATGGAACTGTTTAATACGTATCTTATTTCTACACCAGTGACAGCCCCATGACATGTGGTCTGAGACCCGGGTTCGATTAGTAGTTCATGTGATAGATTCTAACTCACTATAGTTCATTCACGTTTACTTCCAACTTTTCTGAAGCCTTGCTAAAGTCTCAATTTCGAGATATCCATCCGCTTCGTGCAAACAAAGCTTAACCGAGTTTAGAAAATTACACCAATGGGACAACGCACCGCATTCGTGCGCACTCAGTTACGTAATACTTTGCATAATAACTATTCCTTACTAGGCATTACCAACTCGCCTTTTTTCTCTCTGTTTTATTCCTGTTAAATATACATGCAATATTATATTTGGTAGATAAAATATGAGTAGATGTTCAATTTAAACAAAAATTAGACACTACTATGTTAACAGAAGAATAAAACGTCTGTGATACATGAGATATTTTGAAAATATCTGAACATGTAATACATGAGGTGATCATTCAAAGGTTTGATTCAAAAAGTGTGAAGAAACCGCGAATAGACTATACCTGATTTTTCAAGCTCCACTTTCGTATTATTGTTGATACGTAGGCTATCGCGATTCAGAGTTTGCCCTCCATTAACGTGCCTTGATTTTCCAAGCAAACACAAGTACCTCAATTTACCGGAAAATGCGCAAGGCTGCAACTCTACACAGGCCGCTGCATGGACTTAAGTTGTATATATGTTACTGATAGGTCGTTCGCGATTAAGTGTGCACTTTTGATAGCCCTACTTAGGATTTACAGTTTTTTTTCCCATTTTATGTGGTCCATGCCAATGTTAAATTTACTTATGGTGGAAGAATACAAAACGTGAATACAAGCAGATCTTAAGCAGGGCATTCAAAAGTGTCCAGTTTACCGTGAACAGTCTACAAGTCTCACAATGTGTAAAAATAGACACTGTGTGTAAAGTCAGAGACAGAAACAATTTTCTGATACGCGGGCACCGAAATTAGAAGTTGTAGTTTTAATATGGGAGCTACAGGNGGGGGGGAAGGATATTAAAAAACATAAATTCCAATGAATTTTACACTCGGCAAGATTTCCAACGCGGACGCCCAGTTGTTACTCGAAATTCCGTGCGCGCTCGCGAGGGGTCGCCCGACTAGCGCGGACAGCGCTGCTGGCGGGCGGGAGCCGCAACTACCGAGTGGAACGACACGAGCGGGACCCAGTATTCTTCCTCTCTCTGGAAAACAGGGAGCCACGCTCCCTCGCGTAATTGGAAAACACGGGGGCTGTTGGTACACGGCCGGAGGAGGGTGGGGAAGGGCTTGGAGGGGGCATGTGGCGCACGGGAGTGTTTGCTGTCGTTGTGTCGTTGGGGGTGGGCTCGGGAAGGGCGAAGGGAGTGGTATTACACAAAATACCGTCGGTTGTTTGTGATTCTCGCCACCTCTGTCCCCCACCCCCTTCTCCTTTTCAACCAGCAGTCAATTACGTGGTGGGGTCGCGGGCGGATATTGGCTGCCATTTGTTCCCTGCGTGCTGTCTCTAAGAGGGAGGGGAGTGGGGGTGTGGATTGGTAAGGGGTTTGGAGGGGGTTAAGTGTTGAGACTCGGTGATCACTGAAGCACGTGCAACTTTGTGTGTGACCTGCCACAGGTTAAAACCCACGTTATAAGTTTTTTTTCTCCTAATTTCTTCTTACAAGTTTCGTTCCAAAGCAATCATCGAGAATTTTTTTTTTTTTTTGTTATATGTCTCTCACCCAGTAGTTCATTTAAACTCATTCAGTTTGCGGATAAATGTATTGGGTTAGGCACTGCCATCTCATCCTAAATAAAATATTATCGTAAGTAGAATTATAGGCTTTTTTTTTTTGCTCTACAGTTTAACAATCATGCAAAAACCCCACTTTCCCAGTAAACTAATATTGTGTAAGTTTCGTTATAAAATGGTTATTATTGGTCTTTGGTTTCACTTATTTACTAACCTAATGAACTTTAGGCCTATATGCATTTCTCTAACAACTGTGATATTTTTCTTACGACATTATTTTACTAGGGCTGCGTCATGCCAGAACTAATAAAAAAAGTGACTGCGTTTGACGTTATTGGTGACAGCGGTTTTAACACATTCTCAAAAACGCATAACGTCTGCTGTACGTATGCTGTGCACAGTACAAATTATTAAATCTATCTCTTGTTTAATATCCAATATACGCAATGTTCCCAAATATGTGGGAAGTAATCTCGGAGTAGATAGTACACCCAACAAAAAGAAACACCAACTGCCCCTATGGACATACGTCCTAAAGTCGATAGTTTCCGAGTTACAGGCCTTCCAACGTGGTACTGGATGTATTCGCAAGAGTCTTCCTGACACATTCCAGTTAGAGTAGCTGCAGCCATGATGGTAGCAGCGGTGGTACGCCACTCTACGAGAAGTGCTCAAAATGTCCACCTTGCGCCAGAATGCACGCCTGAACTAGCTGTCTCGTTAATTGTCTCACACGTTCAAGTACTCCAGGAATTGCACGTAACTGCTGGCAACCTTGCTACACTCGCCGGCGAAGGACTTCCGTGTCCGGAACTGAAGTTGCTTAAACGATGGCCTTGAGACGTCCCCACAGGTAATGGTACAGTGGATTGAGGTTCTGGGGTTCTAGGCGGACGGCATTCGACGTTAGTCGGCTGCCAACAATGCAGTGGGATAGGTAATAACACTCGCACCATCCCAAATGGTCACATTAACAGACACACTTCCTAAAAGATCTACTATTACCAGTACATGTAGTACAATGTTGTAATGTCTGTAACTAGGAAACTATCTACTTTAGGACATGTTCATACAGACAGTTTGTGTTCTTTTGGAACAATCTGTATGGTGAATACCTTGACTGAGAAGGCTAATGCTAGCCTTGTTTATACACCTACAGCTGTTATTCTAGTAATTTCCGAAAGTCTGGTATGATTTCTGCTCTGTAAGTTATTAGAGGATTTTGACGCTTTTCTTCTCTGGGGGAGACAAACATTCTCTGATTGGCTGCGCGAGGCTCTGGGAACGGACCTTGAGTCTGATTGGCTACTGCATGCAGCGAAAGGTTCCCTATTGGCTAGGCTGCCGGCTGGCGAGCTGGTTACCAGGCGCAGATTGGCAAACGGCGTACGAGCATTTTACTCGTCTGTGACGCCATTTTGCTGGCGTGTGCGGCTGTATTTCGCGGTATAATTTGTACTGTTGCAATGATTGTTTAATATGTTTATTTATAACTAATCAGCTCCTTGAGAAAGTCAACATTCTTCTTTAACCATCTGTATATTCATCGCACATACGTTGTTTGAGACGTTATGTCATCGACCAATCTTTACCTCAATATGCCAAAGGATGCCAAAGTATTTGCAAAAATCGACACCACAAAACTCCTACTAGCATTCGAAGTAGGCTTCTTCTCTTGCTTTATTAATATGGTTACGAGCTTTTTTTGTTTAACCGATGCAAGAACAAGAAATAGTATGCCCAATGTTTAATATTTCAAAATATGTCCGGGAGTGCATGCAGTCTTTTTTGGGCGATGGGGAATTCAAAATTAAATTTTTATAACTTCCATAATTACGATTTAACATAGGGACAGTGGCCATACATACCATAGAAGAACAAACAATAAAAGAAACGTACATCATTTGAAAATATTGCAACCTGCTGCCAAAAGAACCATTAGAGATGATGTAAAAATTAAGTAAAAAAGCCTCCGGAAAATGTTTACTTATTCGCGGTAAACATTTGCGTTCAGAAATGGATTTTTATTTATTTGGTAACAACATTATTTTTAAAGACTGACTGCATGAGTTCTCTTTTGTTGATCGGCGGGGTCACTCCCGGATTTTCTCACGTGGTAATCGTGCAGGATGATGCCACTAGTTAAAGGTTTTTTTTTATCGGGGATCTCATGTTTTCCCCGCCCTTTAATTCCGGCGCTGCTCCATACTCACCTCGCTTCACCCTCACCAACTCTCAAGACCATGATGTTAAGAGAGGCCCGAACCTCTCCACTCTACTGTTTTGCTAAGAAGGGTTCGGAAAATTAAGTTGAGGGAGGGCGATGGCGACAATGACAGCTTTCAGAATAGGTCAAATGCATCCAGTCACCTCTCACTTTGGCGTACCGAGTTCTGGATTTTCGCATATTGGGAACGTGACGGACGTTTCCATAGGGTTTTCTCAAGTTATTCCCATTTCCCACACAACTGATTTCCAACGCCGCTACGACTATACTTCACCTCACCCTTGTACGTGTCGAGCTAACGTCTGTGTGCATTTAACCTGTAACCACTGAATAACTGCCACGTAACTTACGATTTAATGTTGAACCAGCATTTTGTTGTATCGAAATGAAGATAACGGCGTGCACAGTGTCCCCATTATATANAGTATGCGTCTTCCGTGACCAAGGTGGGAAAGGTGTTAGGTATTTTGGGACGTCAGAGCTATGGGCTTAAACCTCACATAAGCCATAAGTTAATTCATTTTCCTAGAGGCAAGTCTAATTTAATTTTGTTTGTTAGCCACCGCGCTAGAAACTTACAGGCACAAATGCGAGAGCAAGGGCAGATCCAGCCATTTGTAAAATAAGGGAGGGCATTTTGCCACTCACAGGATATTGTGTATACATTCGTGTGTTTATATGTACGCATGCGTATGTATATGTTGCATAATTAGTTTTAATAGTAGCTAGTGTTTTTCTACGTTGTTTGTGCACTGTTTTTGGATTAGCAGCCACGATGTATTTTCCATACACATGCCCCTTTTTTAGGTACGCTCGTATTTTTACAGACAGATAAGAGATATTAAATGTAACTGTCGTTATTAAAAAAATGTATAATGCAATACAAATAATTGCGTATGTTGCTATTTTATTTTTGATATAACTATCAACTGCCAGCCTCCACAAAGGGGTTCGTTACAGTGCTACTGCAAGAGATTATGAGTCCAAATTACATGTGTGTCTTGGATATAGGTGATGTTTAAGAAAAATATATCAGGGAATTTAATATTAAAACCATTACGCAAACAGCTATACAAAATATGACGGGGATATTTACAAGCAAAAAAAAGTCTACGCTTCTAGCTTTTATGTTACCACTAAGCAAATTTCAAGAAACCGTGTTCTCTAAAGTGGGAGGGGAGAGCCAGGTAGCTTCCCTCCCCCCCTCCACACTAATCCGCAATTGTGTAAGTGATTAAAATAATATTATTTGGTTAATTTTATTCTAGCATATCCTTCGAGACACCTAGCTTAAGTCTCCCCCCTCCACCATAGTTAATTTGCCAACAATAACGCAAACGATTTGCATACACTGTAGTGGCACATAATAAAACTGACGCACACAACTTTATTCATTTGCGTGCTATGAAAACTCTGGATCACGTCGTATGTTTTCTTCATGAACTAAACTTCGATCATGCTTTTTGTTTATAAAGGCGAAGTCGTATTTGATTTATCAATAGCATATTTGCTTGAAAATGTAAGTATATGTCTGTTTCTGACGGTATTGCATTGCAAAAAAAGTCAACGGGTAAAAATATGTTTCGCTTTCTTAAAGTTATGTAATGTTCACCTCACCATTAACGCTAAAAATCTTGTATTACGTCTAACGATAGGAAACTGGGAATTGTATGTACCTATTATTATTACAGCGTTATTTAACTGCTGTCGTTTCTTTTCACCTACGCCTGCAAAAAATAATTACGTTTTTCTTCTCGTTTACTACCAGCATAAAACAATAAAGGTACTGAATATTCCAAGGATATAAGAAATTTGCGTAACTCCTTTTGCCGTGCCAAACATTTCAATACATTCTTGTGTAAAAAAGAGATGTAATCAGTATGCTAACAACTAGTACATTTTAACTCGCCGAAGCAGTTAGTACGACGAGCGGCTTAAATACCCATAAATTACATATAAATTGAAAACTTTTTACTCCATCGCATTGAATGAATTTCTCATACCTCGATCAAACGGAATGTTCTTGAACTTCACGTTATCAAGGCACGTGTATAGCTCATGGGTTTCTGAAGTAGTAACAAGACACCATGCTATCTCGCGATATAACTCAGAACCAAGACAGACGGCATACAAATATATGTTACAGGCTATTAACGGAAAAGTGAGTACTTCTGAAAGCCCTCTCATTTATTTTATTTTAACATTAAACGTTAACTTCCGAGTGCGGCGGAATCTACACACTACGTTTCTTACTTATATGGCAATATTAATTTATAAAGGTCATTAAAGAAAAAAAAAACGGTTGAAAGAAAAAAGTAGCTAGGGCGTCAAAAGTCCTGACTTTACTGTGAACAGCTTATAGTTCCATGCATACCTTTGGATCTCCACTCATCCGACACGACCTGCAGAACTCACTACCAATAGTAAACTTACGGCAATATATTAGCTTTATTTGGTATTGCGTGGGTGGAATAAGAGTGTGAAGGCCGTGTTCCAATTCGTTTTGAATTTAGTTATTTTTTAAATTTGTATTTAGCACTATTTAATGTTTCAGTTGGAACACAAAGACATAAAACTGTCCGGCATGCTATACTTTTACTATTTTGTTTCTCAAAATCAACCCTCCGTGAAGTATTAAAGTAAATAGTAAGTATACCAGAAAGTTGTTAGAGTGCCATTTAAAATTGAAAATAAAAAAATTTAACTATTATGACGTGAAATTGTTACCAAACAAAAATTGTCTCATGAAAAAATACCCATTTAAAGAATTTTTTAGCGACTCACCTTGTGAAATCATTATTGTGATTGAGAAAAATATTAGTTTACTAGCGCGCCGGCCCGGCTTCGCCCGGCTACAACTGAGTTTTACAGTGATACACTAATAAATAAATTGGGAAAAGACAATTCATTTACACTATAACAGAATTATAAAAGTATACTGTGTTGGCCTAGGTTTTTAACTGATTACGGCAACCCAAAAGGAAGGAAATATTTTTTATCCGATAGCCAAGAAGTAGGATATTGTTTTTGGAGTGTATCTGTGCAACTATTGCGTAGTTACCACATTTCCGCTTTCCAGCGTCGATGTATGAAAATCAAAACGTGAGTTTCATCAAGTTGTAGCTTTAGAAATAAGTGTACTTGGTACTACTTTTTGCGCTTGGCTGTGGGATCATAATCGATCACCTAAGTTAAGCAACGTTCCCAGCGGCACACATTTGGATGGGTGACCGTATAGTGGCATAACATCTTAGCGCTTCCGGGCTTCGGAGGGCATGTTAAATATTCGGTCCCGGTTGTTATCGATTGATAGCAGCCATTAAGCCATTTCAGAGGTCCTTGGGTGGCCTGATAAACTCTGACACCAGAGGAAAAAAATATTTCGGTCACGTTCCCAGCCGTTGCAGAATTACGTTTTGTTGTTATTCCACAGGAACCGTACAATTTTCCACGATAAAAAGTATACTATTCCTATTGCAGGACCTTAAGTACCTACATACCAAATTTCGTCAAAATCCGTTCAGCCGTTATGGAGCTGAGTGGTAACAAACATATACACACATACACACAGACTTTCGCATTTATAATATTAGTAGGATTTCAATTACCTCACCTCTCTGTGTATTTAAACGTTCTAGACAAGCAAAATTAATATGTCGGTTACATGGTATTTTGTATTTATTAATTTTCCAGCTTCGGAGTTGACAAAACGCAAAACGCAATAATAGAGAAATACGTCATAGATTTTGTCGACAAAATCGGGTCACGAGACCGTTTTGTTAACTAAATGTTCGATTTGGAAAACTGCCTTAGCTCTAACTGTGGTGGCAGCGAATGAACAAGTGGCTTCTGATCGAATATGTAGACGATTGTGGATTCTAGTTTGGCGCCGTCATGAAACGCGAAAACGAACTATCAATACAATTATAATTGGTAACTTTACAGGTAGAATGTTTTAGATAATTTTGAGTTGCTTCAGTTATAATGATTGACAGTTATTCTAAGCGCTTCGTCTACGTGGAGATATTCTGTCTCCCAGATCACTCCTGATCACCGTTAAGTCATCACACTACTAGGTACAGTTCCTGAAATCAGTGACATTTCACTGCATAACCAGTGAAAAACGTGCCACTAGAAAATCCGTAAATTTGTAAACAATTTCAGTTAGTAAAGCTGGACTCACAACCATCCGTCGCATCCGTCAGTCCGGTGGTCACGTGATCTTCAACCAATCACAGCGCAACTCTTTGTTCTATCCGTTGATCCGTCAAATATTTCTCAAAGTATAACATTTCGAGGGACGGACGGGTGGGCCACCGCCTTATGACGACATTCCGTAGAAGCGAATACGCACTTTGAAATAAAATGCAAGGCGGTGGATTTGTGTTTATTTACCTCCGCTAGTAAATTCAGAATCTTAAAATGTAAAAAAATTTCAATATAAATTTTTATCACGTAAAAAACTTATTTCCTCAAAATATTTTCTCTTCAAATTTTATTTCCAACCGAAATATACCTCAAACGAAAGAAAGATCGCGATGTTAAGTTGTCACACTGAAATTTTGCCGCACTAAAGGATTGAAGGATGAGGGATTGTTGTGAATCGATTTCAACCGATGGACGATAACACAGACACATGGCTGACTGACGGACGGACGATTGACAGGTTCGACCATGGACTAAAGATGAGTTATACTGCTTATTCATCTTCTGCGCATTTACCCAACATTGATCTACCCCAATCATACACAACTGTCACATGGTCAACAGTGATAAACGTGTTTGTTTATATATTAATTTTTAAATGACAGGTACTGTATATGAATAAAATACTTTTATCAATCTTTAATCAAACTGCACTACAAATTGATTACAGGAAGTATACACACATCCAGGGCTGGGAAACATACTTAATAAAGTGCAATTGAAATACAAAATACAAATCATGAGCAAAAAGTATTTACAATATAAAATTTAAAATACATTTTAAACAGTATTTGAAATACAAAACAGTATTTCAAATACAAATAATATACAAAATACTCATTAAATTTTACAAAAGTCATTAGTAAAATACTAATTGATACTACTGGATGAAATCTCGTATATGTATTTCATACTAAACTATAAAGCACAAATGTACTTAATAAGTTTCGTAAATGTAATAGAAGGGCTGTGAAAATATCCAGTATGCCGAAACAAAAAAAAATTTTCATCTTCATTTTTTTTTTTCAGTAAGAAATTTGTTTGCACAAAGTTGCAATAANACAAATGTACTTAATAAGTTTCGTAAATGTAATAGAAGGGCTGTGAAAATATCCAGTATGCCGAAACAAAAAAAAAATCTCATCTTCATTTTTTTTTTTCAGTAAGAAATTTGTTTGCACAAAGTTGCAATAAACAAATATTCTTGATTTAAATTTATATCCGGATGTTCAATGAATGTTCATATAGTGCACCAGCATAGGAAATTTTTGTTTGTAAATCTTCTTGTTGATTTTTATTATTTTATAACTAAAAAAAAAAAAACGGGGGATTATAATGTAAGGAAGAACCCCTGTGGTAAATACTGTATATCATACTTCTTTTGGTTTGATTTTGCAAAGAATTTGTCATAAAGAGTAACATGCTAACAGTTATGAAGCTTGTTAAACTTCCTTAAGACTAAATAAGCTCTCATTACATGAACTTTTATTTTCGTTCTAGTTTGACGAAAGTTCATAACACATTTTTAGTTTTCGTTTCGTGAGAAAAAAAAGTGGCACTTGCACAATCCTCTATAATAGAATCATTAGCATTGCTCACTTTTTACAGTTCTGTTTAAATTACTGATGACCTTTTGAGAAAACAAATTGTTCACAAATATTATCGGATAGTGTCGCTCTACTATGATTAAGGATGAAACCACCAAATGAAAAAAAATCTTTCGACAGCATACTGTTGCAGCAATCAGAAATGAGAAACAACCGAAACTCAGCTGTGTTCACTCACTTAGTAGAAGCAAGAGAAAAGTTCATAAATAAAGGCGCCACTATTAAAAAATAACTAAATGTCGAAAATGTTCCTCCAAGTTTGATTGAAACTATGTAGTTCACACACTTTACACAGCGGAGACACGGAACAGTTTGCAATACGAGCCAGGCGGATTACGAGAATGGCGTCGCAGAATCCATGATTAATTCATGCTACACAGCCGTTCGTCGTTTGCAAGCGCGGCGACCGCGGTCCCACGTCCGGCTGATTTGCGTCCATAAAGGGCACCACGCGGTACAAAGGTTCCCTTCGGACACTGGTGCCAACCCCGTCGCAACCACTTTCCCACGCGAACCGAACTGCGACAAAAAAAAAATTACCAACTGTGTTTCCGGAACGTAATCGTAAAGAAATAACGCCATCGAATATCTTAACAGCCCTTATCACCGACTGACTTATTAATGTACATCACGACGTCCAACTCAACGTTGGGATGCTCTTCAACTTCACTATTTGGACTGGAAAATATTCGTACATAATCCAATAAATCGTTATCTTCATTCTGCGAGGAAATATTTGTATCGACTTGAATGAATGCCATCGTTGTTGTTCAGCAGTATGCATGCACAAGTTCTGCATTCTTTTCCTCTCCTAGTCGTTTTACGTCTTGGGGAAGCTATCACGTTTTGGACAACGGATGAAAACATGAAGCTAATGTGACTTCATTTGGTGATGGAGATACCATCAAAAATCATTAAACCTTACAATTAATGCTTCTGATAAGCTTTGCAAGATCAGAGCACAGTAACGCAGATTTTTCTCTTTAAGACACTGAAGCTTATATTTCAAAAGAAATAATGTTCAAAGAAACTGACCATAAAAACAATTCTTTTTGGACTGTAGACAGTCAAATTCCTATGCGCAATTGGTCTCATAACTTCAACATACTCATAAATGTATTCTATTTCATACTCCTTGACCTGACAGGTCAACCATAATTTTTTAATAGCGTCAGGTATCCTATTTTTGGGTTTCATTTACTGTACTTTGGAATCATTGAGTGAATTCCACCTTGTGGAGCATAAATAAATCTGGCTGCAATAATGATTTCATTTGCGTGTAAAATATCTCAAAATAATATTGAATATTTTTAACCATAAAAAAATTTGTTCACACTGCAAGTCTGCTCCTTTAGATAAGTGCTAATTATTGGAAATTGTTTTTTGAAAGCCAGAAATTCTTGGAGTAAAAGTTAGATGAGAAGAAAGCATTGTATCGATCTCTAGTCACTGAAGGGAATGGTTCACTGTGTTCTGTACTTCAAACGACATTGCCATTTGGTGTAACTTATCACCACTCAGGTATGTGCACTGCAGCCAGCTCTCAATTTTTAAGAATAGCGACTCTCTCGAAATAATGACCCTTTTTTTTNACTCAGGTATGTGCACTGCAGCCAGCTCTCAATTTTTAAGAATAGCGACTCTCTCGAAATAATGACCCTTTTTTTTGGGGAACCTGAAAAAAAAATTTAATTTGAAAGGTTTTAAAAAAAAGACCCCTTCGAAATAACAACCATTTTCCAGGGAACCCATGAACAAATCAGTTTTCTAATCTAACATCCAAACCACGCCATTTTNTGGGGAACCTGAAAAAAAAATTTAATTTGAAAGGTTTTAAAAAAAATACCCTTTCGAAATAACAACCATTTTCCAGGGAACCCATGAACAAATCAGTTTTCTAATCTAACATCCAAACCACGCCATTTTTGCAAGACGTGTTGGCAGAAAAGCAGTTCAATGTTGAGATACGGAAGTTGGTTGTGCGCAGCCTGCAAGATCGGTCTAGCTCATCTTTAGTCGTTGGTTCTGAGTCCATTTTAAGTTTTACCTATTTAACAGCGAATTATATTTATTTATAGTGGATTACGTTTACATGGCACCAATTCTCAGAAAACATTTACTGCAGAATACAAAGTGGCTTTCAAGAGAGTATTGCACCATTTTGTACAACATGAAGAACACGTTAAAATTCAGGGGCCGCGGTGGTGTAGTGGTCAGACTNGAGAGTATTGCACCATTTTGTACAACATGAAGAACACGTTAAAATTCAGGGGCCGCGGTGGTGTAGTGGTCAGACTCCTCGCCTCCCACCTAGGCTCGACTCCCGGCGGGGGTCGCTTCTGGATTTTCGCACGTGGGAATCGTGCCGGACGGTGCAGCTGGTAGGCAGATTTTCTCGGGGATCTCCCGTTTCCCCCGCCCTTGCATTCCGGCGTTGCTCCATACTCACCTCGCTACACCCACACATCGGCTCTCGAGACGTCGATGTTAAGAGCCCCCAAATCTCTTCACACGGTAAAATGTAGCACACAAGCTATTAAAATGGTCAGAAAACATGCTTTATGTTGCATGTGAAAGACGAATGCGTATATTTTGTAACTCTGTAAAATATTTTGTTCAAATTTACTTATTTAAATGTTTAAAAATTAAATAAATTTAATTTTAATTAAATTTAAGCCTATTTCCATTTTGAATATTTAAGAAATAACATCTTACGACTCTTTCATAAAACAAGACCATCATAATAATTACTCTCGTTGAATGTAATAAAATAAATAATAATGATTACAAATCTTTTTAAAGACTGATTCTATGCTCATCCACTTCAGCCACGGAAGCTGTCTTATAAATGAAATAGTTATAAATAAAATCAATCCTTAAATTTTTTTTTACCTAAATAGCAAAATTTTCTTACTTACAACCATAAAAAATATTATGATTGTCCTACTTGTCGAATGATTTCTTGGGAAATGTGCAATGTTAATTTTCCATATGATGGAAGAATACACAACGTTCATACAATTAGATCCTAAGCAGGGCATTCAAAAGAGCTCAGTTTACCGTGAAGAGCCTTTAATAAGTGCCGCATGTTGTACAGTCAGGTGGAGTGCTCCATTTAAAGAAACTCCAGTCTTACTTTAACCACTCTCTACTCGCGACGCGCCAATCAAGCCCTCGCTTGCGCGCGCACGCAAACACACGCCCGTCGTGACTGGCTCAAGAGGGTTGAAGGTGGTGTTGGATGAGTAACGGTATTAGAACGTCACGCGGAACACAAAAGTAACAAGATAATGGAAAGCAGGCAAGCGAGCATCAGGCCGTGCTATTTCCCTTGAGAAACCAAGTGAGTAGAAGGAAAAAGGGAGTTCGGTTGCATCATGACCTTGGGAAAGGCGCGCGCTTCCAGCTTCCCGAGCCTTTCCTCGTCCCTCGAGACAGCGCTGCCACCGGAGCGCTAACTTATTTTTANGAGCCTTTCCTCGTCCCTCGAGACAGCGCTGCCACCGGAGCGCTAACTTATTTTTACGGGGGGTGGGAGTGGTTTCCTCACCTCTTTCCCCTCCATTCTTCCCTTCCCGGGCCACCTCTTACCCGCCCCCGCTTCATCTTTAGAAAGATCTCTCTCGCAGTGGCAGTTTCTCCCTGATATCGGCTCTTCCCTTTTAGCAGGAGATCACTCAGGAACATGGAGCCAGCTACATCAGGGGTAGAGCAAAAAATGCATCGCGATCGCTTATGAAAAACCGTAGGAAAATTTCCGGTTTCGGTGGCATTGAGTCCACTGGGTACATTCCGAAATGGAGGTTTAGAACTCATTGTTAGCTCAAGAGATGCTTCTCTNACGGGGGGTGGGAGTGGTTTCCTCACCTCTTTCCCCTCCATTCTTCCCTTCCCGGGCCACCTCTTACCCGCCCCCTCTTCATCTTTAGAAAGATCTCTCTCGCAGCGGCAGTTTCTCCCTGATATCGGCTCTTCCCTTTTAGCAGGAGATCACTCAGGAACATGGAGCCAGCTACATCAGGGGTAGAGCAAAAAATGCATCGCGATCGCTTATGAAAAACCGTAGGAAAATTTCCGGTTCCNTCGCTTATGAAAAACCGTAGGAAAATTTCCGGTTCCGGTGGCATTGAGTCCACTGGGTACATTCCGAAATGGAGGTTTAGAACTCATTGTTAGCTCAAGAGATGCTTCTCTCACAACCTAGCATAAACTAGCAATTTTCTTTAGTTTTTAACAAAATAGGTGCCCACTTTAGTTATACCTGAGAGCGATATTTCCATTACAGTTTGCTACTTTATAAGTGAAAAGGGATTTTTTCGAACTTCTATTAGGTTGTATTATTATTATTATTATTATTATTATCATCATCACCATCGTCACCGTTTGCACGAAAAATCCATGTATGACAAAGATGTAATCGTTGTGTTTGTCGCACCCCANATCATCACCATCGTCACCGTTTGCACGAAAAATCCATGTATGACAAAGATGTAATCGTTGTGTTTGTCGCACCCCAATTTTGGATTGATGCGGGTTTATATAAATGCATATCGGCTGCATGCATTTCGTTTGCACTAACTGGGTTTGTAATTGTATTTAGGCTATATTTGGATACATCTTTTTTTAATGTATTTTTATTATTCTGTCCATATGCTGCAGCACTGATATTCGAAACTGAGCAACCGCTAGTGGGATTTTGGCTTGAGTTTTTGATAAGTTATATTCGTTCATACATTTCTAAATACACGTAAAATGACTTGGTTGCTAATAAGCAGTTATAGGTTTACTTTTAATGCACAATGATTTTATTTGTTATTTTTATACGAATGGGTTTTAACTGAGCTGTTGAAACGAGCTGGTTATATTANAATGCACAATGATTTTATTTGTTATTTTTATACGAATGGGTTTTAACTGAGCTGTTGAAACGAGCTGGTTATATTATTGAGATGAGAACTTACACCTGAAGTAGTAGAGATAATACTAATGTGGAGTAGAGGTTTTCTCGGAATACTGTTGTTTTACACATCATCTCACTGGTGCGTCCTTGGGCGCCAGTAAGATTTGGGCTAATTTTATTCTGACCGAAAGTAGCTCTCGTACGGGGGCCATNCTGGTGCGTCCTTGGGCGCCAGTAAGATTTGGGCTAATTTTATTCTGACCGAAAGTAGCTCTCGTACGGGGGCCATCGAAATCGCTTAGCACCTCCGTCGTGCGGTTTACTCCAAGTTACTTCGGTTCCCATAATTCAGTTTGATATTTATTCTTTTGTCTCCTGCTCGTGTGCTGTTTCCGAGAGTAGTTATTGCCAGTTTTTACTCGCTAAAATTACATTTGAGCCTCGCAACTCTAAAAACTACATTTTTCTAAGAAACCCGAAGTCGATATTTGACCGACTTAAAGATAAGTGTTAAATAAACGAACTCCATACTAATACCGATAGGCACCTTATATGAACTTTATTACTTAAAAGTTGGTTAAATTCTAATGGTGGTATCACAGGCTTTGTTCGTTTGTGTTTGTGTCATATGAATCGGATGACTGCTTGATATTATTTATAAGCAGGTTTCTCATGCTATGAAACGCTGTGAAAACGCTTTCTTTGTTGCACCACATTATTTGTTACCACAAAGAAAATTAGTTTAAGTATGAACCACTTCAAAGTTGGCTTGCCACAAACATATTTTTTGTTTGATCTATGGGTGATTCTAAAATCATGGGACAAACATTGAGGGGTGGTAGAGCTCACTAAAACAAACAATTATTGTATAGGAATATATGGGCGGAAGTGACGCGTTGAGGCACAAACACAAAAACAAAATACATCAACGGAAACATAAAATGTTCATTAGCAGAATACTTAACAAGTGATTCCGTACAGAAAATGTTAAAACAGTTGCTGGAAATGCATCCACCAACAGTCACTAATGCTTGGCGATCTCTACGTATGGCGTGATTGGCTGACAATGGTGGCGATAGTTGAGGGCAGTCAAACGGTGCGCCAGTGACCTGCTGCATCAACGAACAAAGTATTTGCGCTTGAGAGCTCGGCTGTGATGGGTGATTTTACAAATAGCGAAAAGGCAGACATGCATCTAATGTACGGTGCTGCTAATGGTAACGGCAGAGCAGCGCTACGGCTGTATCGGGAACGCTCTCCACGTAGACGCATGCCGAACCACAAAATGTTTGAGCGATTACATCGGCAACTTTGTGAAAATGGTTCAATTATCGCCAGTACTGATGGAAGGGGTCGATCGAGGACTGTACGACAACCACACCTTGAAGAAGTCATCTCGGACCATGTGGACGAAACACCCGGCACAAGTACAAGGGCTGTAGCATGTCGTCTACATGTCAGTCAACCAACAGTTTGGAGAGTTTTACATGAAGAACGTTTACACCCATTCCACATACAGAGAGTCCAAGCTTTGCAGACGTGTGATTACCCTCTGCGCGTTGNTCCAAGCTTTGCAGACGTGTGATTACCCTCTGCGCGTTGCTTTCTGCCAATAGTTCTTACAGCAGTGTGCGTTGCAGCCGGATTTTCCAGCTCATATATTATTCACAGATGAGGCAACCTTTACACACGAAGGCGTTTTCACTGCCCGCAATTCTCATGTGTGGGCAACAGAAAATCCACACGCCACACACCCACATGCATTCCAACAACACTTCTCTGTGAATGTTTGGGCGGGTATTGTGAATGATTACCTCATAGGCCCATATCTCCTACCAACCCGACTCAGTGTCCGCTGTTATCGATATTTCTGGAAGAGGTTTTACCAGAATTGCTGCAAGACGTTCCGATTGGCGTTCGCAATCAAATGTGGTTTCAGCATGATGGTGCGCCAGCCCATTTCAGTATGGAAGTCCGCAATTACCTGGATGCTACTTTTGGGGTGCGCTCGATTGGGCGTGGTGGGCCAGTCCGATGGCCACCACGATCGCCAGATTGATCGAGTCTCGATTTTTTCCTATGGGGGCATTTGAAAGCCCTCATTTACGAGACTCCAGTTGATTCCATTGAAGACCTCGTCGCTAGACTATATTGTGCGGCTGCACACGTGCGTGAAATACCCGGCGTATTTGAATCTGTTCGCCAATCACTACACCGACGCTACCAAGCTTGCATTACTGTCGGTGTTAGCAATTTTGAGCAGTTATTATAAACATTGCTGTAAAAAGGCATTAAGCGGTGACGTTGTAAATAAACAATGTGTTGCATTTTATGTGTTATTTTTGTGTTTGTGCCTCAACGCGTTACTCCCGCCCATATATTCCTATACAATAATTGTTTGTTNCGCTACCAAGCTTGCATTACTGTCGGTGTTAGCAATTTTGAGCAATTATTATAAACATTGCTGTAAAAAGGCATTAAGCGGTGACGTTGTAAATAAACAATGTGTTGCTTTTTATGTGTTATTTTTGTGTTTGTGCCTCAACGCGTTACTCCCGCCCATATATTCCTATACAATAATTGTTTGTTTTAGTGAGCTCTACCACCCCTCAATGTTTGTCCAATGATTTTAGAATCACCCTATAGTAATAATGACTTCAATATCTGGCATTATCATTTCAATAGTTCACCAGATATCTTTGTGGTAAAATTTATGCTCTGGAAAACAACCGCGATTAGCTAATAACAGATAAGTAACGCATCTTTGAAAATTATTATTCACTAAAATAATAATAATTATTATTATTATGACGAATTCTAGGCGTGAACATGGAACACCTGTGTTATTAAGTGAACGCCCTTCACCATACTACCACTATGCCTGACTGGGTTTCGGTTACTTTTTATAGGTAGGTTACATCAGGTGGTTACATGGGCCAGAACAAAATATCACCTCTTGGAAAAATTGAGTTTAGTGATTTGGAGAATAACTGCACTTGAGGATGACACTAAAAGTCTGCAGGAGTTGCAGTATATGTCTACTTTGGGACAACAGCTACGCATGCAAACTACTATGTAAGAGATAAAATCTTTAATATCACTAAAGCTTTATTTTTGGTACGTAGTAATTTTTCTTTACTGTGGACAAAATCAGCTAAAATAATTTTTATTTCTTGGCTATAAAGTAAGGTACGATTGCCATAAAATAAAAATCNCTGTGGACAAAATCAGCTAAAATAATTTTTATTTCTTGGCTATAAAGTAAGGTACGATTGCCATAAAATAAAAATATATAAAGGAAACATTTAGTAACAGCAAATATGTTTCTCTTACCTTCTCTTTGAATTAAATCAATATTAACAAAACAAAATTAATTAAATTAAACAAAATTAACAAAATGAATTATTTTAGAGTGGAGATGCATTTAAATTTAGATTAACAATATTTTCAAAACTTTTGCTATAAAATGTAGTTTTACCTTAAAAAAAGAAAAAAAAGTGTAAATATACGACCCACATTATATAATCGGCAACACGAAAAAGCGAAAATGGAATTTTAATATTCATTCCGACACTGCCAGAGAAGTACTTGGGCAAGGAAAAAATCAGCGATGAGGTACTCGCTTTAAGATATTGAAATATGACCCTTTATTTGTGTACTCATTGTGCCAGAATTAATCACCTACGGACGAATTCAGGTAATGCGTTGGTGTCCGGCGAAGATCTTCGGCGGTGCCCCGCGTATCATTTCACCTCATACGTACTTCAGTCTGGCCGAAAGCGACTATCCGGTGGGAGCAGTCAGTTCCGCTTGGCACATGCATACTCTTATTTCATCCATGCTGATCCTGCCACAAAGAAAGTGACAATTATNGCAGTCAGTTCCGCTTGGCACATGCATACTCTTATTTCATCCATGCTGATCCTGCCACAAAGAAAGTGACAATTATGTGACAAATTAGAAAAAGAAAGATGCAAAGTTTACTACTGCCAGAGAAAATCCACAAATATTTCATGATATGGTTAGCTTTACAATGTTAATTCACCCTTACAGTTGCAGTATTCTACATAAGGACGTTGAACAGCAGTAAGTGCATTTAATAATCTACACTATACTTACACGCTCTTCACGGTAAACTGAGCCCTTCTGAAATCACTGCTTAACATATACTTTTATACACATTGTGGGATGTTCCGTGTTGAGCAAACATAACACTGCCATGGGACTCATCACTTAATTTATGCGTCGAAAAGTGAAACTGCGAAATTATTAGAAAAGTAAACATTCCTCAAATATGCTACACTTAGATGCACTAAAAATAAAGAGAAAGCGAAAGAAATAATTCAAGTTATCACAAATGCTTACCTAACTCTTTTAAGTCGACGTTAAGACATGAAACTACTTACCCTCCATCGTTACCAACTTTACTGGGCGCATGCCATTTAGTGTGCCTGTTAAAATATACGCAGGCAGGAGCAGTGACTTCATTGCAAGGTTGACTTCAAAAGTGCTCACTTTATCATGCAAGACCTTTAACAGGCTGTAGCGCTTATCATGTAGGTAACTGTCAATGAACAAATGACAGCGCCTAGTTTGGACACAGAGCTGTCAAGTCTAGCCTGACAATAGAATGAACTTGCGAAATTTCCTAGTCTCAACCAGTAATATCAAACGTAAGCATAGTTTTGTTTGCCCCGACAAATTACAGTGTTATAATAGTAATATATCTCAGTTACTAACATAGATTTTGTTTGTGGCAACACCTGAAATCATACGTTTATCCATGTAAATAATAAAATCAACTTCAGCTAGAAAAAAAAATTAAAATTGGTGACCTGAAGAATTTTAAAACTGTGATATCCCTGTGCGATTTCAAGAAGAAAGGACACTTTTAACTCTCGGTGGCATGAAGTGGGTGATTCCCACAACTGAAAAGTGAGGGAACTAAGTCTTGGAACGTACAGGAATACCAGGAGAAAACCCAATTATTATGATGCAAAAAAATCCACATTCGCTTCCGCTCTATATTGTGACATTGTGCCCAGAGCGCAGTGGTCAGAGATGACGTACTATATGAAGTCCTTAAATGTACGTTTGTGAGTTGTGCTGTTAATTTCAGAATGAGGCGACTTTTTTTTAGTGTCAGCGTAAAACTCCAGCAGAATTACATGTTTTTGCTTTCTAATTAACTTTGCCACTAAACTTACAGCAAATTATATAACTGTGTTTGTTTTGTAGATTTAGAATGTATTGTACTAGTTTACGATAACCACACCTAACCACGCCCTATAATTATTTGGAAAAAAATCGCATTGGCGGCATTTTCTCTCGTACTGTTTTCAGTAACCACGTTCGTTTGCAGGTATTTTCGATATCCTTTCCTAATTTTTTCTTGTGTTGCGACTGAGTTTTCGCTTATATTCGTAGTGTACACCTCGTGATATTTTAGGGAGATCATGGCGTCAAAATTTCACAGAATAGTTAAAAAAAAAAGGCGTTTGTACTGAGAATAAGCCTTTCGGATGAAACGAAGGTAACCAGGCTGTAAGGGCTGGCACCATATTTTGTTTCGCTTACTGTCACTTAATATTTGTTTTCCATTAAACAATTTGTAGCTACTTTATTATTAAAAAACTTTCTTGGTTAGAACCAGTAAGGTAACGAACGTGTTGGCATGTCCTGCCTGAGTCCATAATTAACACAGTATAAGGTTTTTGTGTACATGTATTTTATGAAATAATTTGAAGTATTACGTTTTGCTGTAAAGTAGTTGATAACCAATATTGATTAATGTTAAAATTAAATTCACTTCAACTTCCACTCTTAAAAAAGTTGTTAAAATTATTGAGATAACTTTTAATTGTTATTACACGATACGAGTTCAATACAAAAAAAAAAATTAGTACGAAACAAGTGTAGCTCGAATACAAGATTTGTTAGTCGCAACTCAAATCACAATCTGAATTAAACTGCCACAATTAGCCCGAAGGAGCTCTTAATAAACGCAGGTTAGTTTCTGAGCATCAGTCGGCTAGTTAAGACAATAAAAGCTCGGCGGACCGGCATTCATTACGCCCTTAACAAAGGCTTTCCGGAACTGCAGACAGAATTCGCAGTTGGAATTCACGACCGCTGGATTACCGATATTCTTCATTAGAGCCACCGCGGCGATCCGGTGCACCCCATGTATCGGGCATCGTCCATTGTAGTGTGCACTTAATCAGCGCTCTGGGATTCAGGGGAATACGGACCGGGTTACAGTACAAGGAAGGAGCGAGCTCTGAATAACAGAATAGGCTTAGCAGCGAGAACGAGTCGGGTCTCAGATATATGCACTTGTTCATTCTTTCCGCTATGATGGGGCCATCTTGGAATCCTCCCCCGTATTGGACCTGCTGTTGATTACACGAAGTATTGTGATTCATTTCCCACCTGTTAGCATGATTTACTTTAAACAATTTGGCTAAACATAACTTCTATATATGAACGATATAAAGAAGTACACTAAATATTTAATGTGTAGTTAGCACATTCCAGAATGGAACATCACAACAGAAAGACGAAAGAATGTCACAGAATAATTCCGACGGTAATCATTTAACTATAGCTCTTTTTTCAAGGTTTCAGTTGTAATCAAAGCATCGCGAAGTCAATATTGTAGGGAAGACGGGCGGAGGATCATGGTGGAGGTAAAATGTTGATAAAATATACCAAATAATTAGTTCGATAACTGCGATTAAAAAATATTATACTGTACGGGCTAAAAAATTAGGGAGGGATGAAATGTTTACCTGACTTCATCGAGAAGACATAACACAACACATATAATTGACCATTAAACATATACAAATCGTATTGAGAATAACAAATCTTGAAAAGAATAAATCGAGCTTTTGATTGGAACAGCCACCATAATTAAAAACCTGTTAATTGATTTTGCAATACAGATTTTTCATCGGAGGGTAGAACTGCTCGAGAATAATTTTGAGCATCGCAAGAGGACTAATAGAAAATGCCATTCAATGAATCGTGTAGTGTTTTTAGGGTCGGTGATATTTCGCGAAATGTTCGCAGTGTATAATGGTTTTTAATACCTAATTCTGATTGATACTTGCATACTTTTTCTTGATATTGTTTGCTGTGACCACTAGTGGCCTATATGAGCAAGATAATTCAGGACTCGGTTCTTGAAGGAAAGAATTGCGTTCATTTAAAACTCACAACTACTACGTGTAAACAAGAAAGAAGTAGTCAATTATTAAATTCTAGAATAAATTGCAAATGTCTGATATGCTTGACGTATTTAGACTGTTCGAACGCCAAAATGAGCACTTTCGAATGTCATACTTAGAATATATTCTTTTCTCCCCACTTCACACTTCCCCAATTGTGAAATTAAAAATTGTCGTGGACCCCATCATTTTATTTATTTAGTGTAACTGTGATATTCTTACTGCTAATATGTATTTGAGTTCTAACTCTTGTGTTTTCAAAAAAATGTAAATTAAACAAATATAAACATGGCACTTTCAGTAAGATGTTGATACCTGGAACTACTTTTACTATCTCGCTTCCATCTTTACTGGGAGCATGACAATAAGTTTGCAAGAGCAGGGACATTTAATTTTTAAAAAAGATTGATTTCAGATGTGTTCTGTTAACCGCTAACAGCCTATAGTCTCGAATTTTATTGTGTGACTTAACGTCTCATTGACAATGGGGTCATTATGGACAGGATCAGTAATACTAACAACCAGGAATTGGGAAGGAGTAGGTCAATTATCATTCCAGGATTCACCCTGAGTAATTTCGCAAAACTCTGTGAAACAGAAGTCACGATGGCCAAGCCGGGATTCGGAAACGATTCCTCCGGAATGCGATTCCAGTATTTTACCATTGTATTGTTGTCTACTGATAGTCGGCAAATAAGTTACTTTTGCGAAAAATCATTGTCGTAACCCTCACAGTCTCAGTGTGTTATGTATGGGATGTTGCACAGGAATTAGCTTTAATAGTCTGCACTGTAAACACATAGAAGAAAACACCATCCGATGAGTAATACCGTCATGTGTGAGAGACATAATTCGTTGGTGAGACTACATTCCGTACAGCTGCTGCCAATCACATGAACCACAAGCACATGGTAACAATGTACGACAGAGCGTTCGATGCATGCTACTAGTAATCACCCACGAGCTAATGTTGTTACACTTTGTGCACGGATACTCGATTGACTGAAAATATTGTTAACCACAACGTTTAGTTAAAAGAGTACCATGTGTTGCTACACATCCTACAGTTTTGTGTTATGCCTGAATGTCAAGCTAGATTTCACATTCTTGTGCATAACATAAGAACAAAGTATTCTGCTCGTGTTAAATGTGTTATTCCCCTCTCTGGCATGATCACAATGGGATCGACAACTCGAGAATTGCTTCACTGTCATATAGCGCATGTTAAATTTACAATGGTCTAGTAATTTGAGTCAAGAAAAGATATGTACAAAATATATTAATTTGAAGTCCAGACTCGTTCCAGAAGTTAACTCAAAATCATATGGTCTCTACCTATGGAATTTTTTAAAAGAAATGGTCATGCCTATAAATTCAGCCTTGGAATGAAGTAGTCTTGTTTTGATTTCTTCAGCACTGGGGACCAGATATGGATCAAATAACTTGGACATCAGCCACCTTGGATTTGTGTAACCTTGACCTTATCCTTGGCGGTAGATGATTGATGAACTTTCCACGTCTTTTGATAACCTTGAGCGACTTAATATTATTTGGCCCGGAAAATACATAGGTGTATATGAACAAAAAAGAACAACACAGTATGACTACTTATTTATTTAACCTGTTATTGACACACCATCGGTGTAACTTTTTAAAGTGTGTCGCTCTATACATGTAATATTTCTATTTTGTTTAGATATTATTTATATAAATTTTTCCTATGTCTTTCTGTTGGTCGAAGGCCACTATTTCTAAATTAATTCGTACCAAACGCTTGTTAAAGAAGAATTAAAAAGAAATTGCCTTTCAAAGAATTTAATAAAAATATTTAAAATAAAATGTTTATAAGAACATTTTTAATACCTAAACCTCGGTTTGATCTCCAGTGAGTTCAAACCCTGCTTTACGAGAGGCTTCGACGTTAACTGTACAACATGACAAACGAACCGGTACTTCACCGAAAGTAAAGCATATATACATATATACAGGACGTTCCATTTATCTTGACCACCCACAATAACTCCATACCGGGGCCCCAAATGAAAAAGTGTTTCACGCAGTTGTATGACTGGAAGGGAGAAATAATACTGCTGGGGAGTCAACCTTATTGCATATTGTATTAGTGAGATACGAACAATAACATCAGTTTTTTAAATGGCACCATGTATCTGTTGGTAAAAAGTTCAATGAAGCCCGTCAAGACCTATTCAAAAATGTGTCACAATGTACTAGTCTAACAAACATATCATTAAAAACCGCCATAGACATTGGGAGTCATGAGTGTTCATGATGCCCTGTTGTAACCACCTTTAGCTGGTGGCATAAGATGTTGGTTTGGACAATGACAATTTGGCGATCCATAGTTTTTGGGTATTCGGTACACATAAACTGAACTAACAGTGTACAAGGGTTATGCACAAGTAAAACCAGATTTCAAAGTCAAATATATCTCTATTTAATCAGCTAGAGGTACATAGCCTACAAAAATTATGCAATTTTCCTTACACCTAGTGTAGGACCTTACAGCTCTGCGCAATGGTAACCAAATATTATACACTCTATAAACATGTTACATAATAATACTGCCCAACTGATAAATTTTTTTACCATCACTAGAGATGCACCATTGCAGTTGACATAATTTGCGGAAAATAAGTGAATGCAGTAAGTTTAAGCTAGTTTACCATTTACAATTATACAACACGTGAAAAACATAACTTAATGGTGTGAATCATACTCACTATGTCTTTAAATATGACATTCCACCAAACAGAAAATCTATAATGTAAATTCAGTTGATGCACAATGGTAAGGGATATAATTACCATAGGTTAATGTCTTTCAATGCACACCAAAACAAATATCATAGTCAAAGTCAATAGCCCATTTAAAAGAGAAGTATTTATATGTGTTAGCCAAATAATATAATAAGAAATGCGAAATTTATGTTGTCTAAAGTCACCACGAAATATTATTAGAATTATTAAAATAACATACTCATTAATTTTACACAGCTTAACCGAACTCACAGGAATACACTTTGACTGTTATAAAAGAAAAAAACTACAGTCAATTAAGGAACATGGTTTGCATTTGATCCCCCCTGCGAGACCAATACCTTGAAATGTGTGTCAAACATTCACAATTTATGTAACTACTAAAAAGTTGCAACAAACAGACCTTTCTGTAATTACTCCAAATGCCTCCTTTTTATACTACTTGAAACAGACGCGACCCAACATTCATAGTAAAAACGTCTGCAACCCACTAACTCATGTTAACTGTAGTGACTTGCTGTGTGTTGTGTGGAATAACACATATCCCCGCTACCATTCATGTTTAATCCTTAATACAGTATAATTAAATCAAGCGTGGTTTCAACACGCGGTAGTTGGGCACATAATAAAAATGACACAGGTTACCTCGAAGCAGTTTCTCATACAAATCGTACATTGGGCTTCCTCTCACCCGGTCGACTACTGCGAATGATAGGATGTCAGCTAGGCCCCCTTGCGGGACTAACCATGAATAAAGTAGGAACATTGCAACGACACCGTTGCACAGTTGAAAACACGTAGAAACACATCGGCGCATTTGACCCGCCACATACACACTGATGGCTTGGCCCATAACGCGTTTATTATCCCCAAAATCGTGAGTCACTGGAGCACAACACCAACTTAATTATCTACATATGAGCCCTTTAATAACGCCCATAAATTCTGAAAGATGTATCAGCAGCATATTTAGTTTCACATGATACAGTTCACTGAATAACTTTTACAGTGCCGAGGATAACCCGCGTGCTCATTAAACGCCATATTATATTTAATTGCGCAAGCGATTCCCTAAGTACATCATTCCTGTTAGCTTAGCATTACTGCTTGTTGCTCAGCACCCGCCCGCCGAAAGTCTATTCTCTCAACGCGAGACAAAATATACGACGATCCATTCTACGGCGCAAACACTCGACCATGCAACAGGTGCTTAAGCTCGCCCGGCGCATGCAATTCCCGATCAATACTCTGCCCACGACACTAGCTTTCACAGTGCACGTCACATTGCGATCAATATCAGGCACCTACTCTCGCCCGACTCACCGCTCGTCAACCCCCTCTAGACCACCGCTATACCGCAGCACTGCACTGCGCGCACAAGTCCCGCAACCGCGCGGCGCATATCTGAACTACCGGCGCTCATAGACAGACAAGCCAACCCAAGAATCACGCATTGCCTATCTGCGCAGCCGCGTGTTGAAGTTACACCAGCTTTACACACAATGTGATGTTAAAACGTCACACTGTCATGTGATGCTTTGCGGCACGATTGCGCTGCACGGTACAGTACAGTATGTCGTCGACGCTCTGCATTTGACGTAGAGGCGATGTAAACAGTGCAGATACCCAGAGTCGCGTACCCCCATTCTACAGAGGTGGCGCTTGAATGAAACATAGGAACGCACATGACGTGAAGACTACTCAATCAGTCATCCTTGTGCAGTAGAATACAGTGCACTGCAAAGTGAGAGTTGTAACGGAAGTGAACCACAACAACGAGAAGGTAGAGATGCTGCTCATCTCTGAAGAATTTAAGTTAGCAGATGAATATGTTGGTATTATTTTACAGTACAGTGTAGTACGTTCAAGTGAGTTGTGCTGAAACGTACACACACACACACAGTTCTGTTATTACCATTATAAATAGCTTGCTTTGCTCACTAATCGTTAATTTTCTTGAAGGTCGGCGTAATGCTAGTCAGGCGGTGCAACTATACAGAGAGCGATACCCTGACAAGACCCCACCTTCCGGACGGATATTTTCCCATATCACTGTGGACCTTTGTGAAACGGGCAATTTGAACTCACCGCAATACAGTCGTCGTAGAACTCGCACAGATTAAACTGCTGAGGTAGCTGTTCTTGCTGCTGTAGCAGTTAATTCACACGCCAGCACACGTCAACTTGAAGCCGAAATTGGCATCCGGAAAACGAGATCCCTCTCATGTGCACTTTCACCAAGAATTGCACGGGAATGATTTCCAGAATCGTGTAGAGTTCTGTCAATGGGCACACCATCAAATTATCACCAACCTAAACTTTTTTTTTAGTATGGTCTTTTTACCGATGAATCATCGTTCTACAACTGAGGCGAAGTGAATACGAGCAACATGCATTATTGGGACGTCGAGAACACACAATGGCTTCGACAGGTAGACCATCAGCGTTAATGGAGAGTTAACGCCTGGTGTGGGATGTTTGGCAATAAGGTTATGGGGCCATTTTGTGAATGGTAACCGAAACGGCAGGGAGTATACTACCTTCATTCAAACAATCCTTCCTGATATTCTGGAAGAGATACCTCTAAGGAACAGAATGATAATGTACTACCAGCACGATGGATGCCCAGCACATTATGCTGTGTATGCACGTCATGTTCTGGACCGAAAATATCCTGGTAGGTGGATTGGTAGTGGAGGACCAGTTAATTGGCCTGCTCGGTCTCCTGACCTTAACACCCTGGACTTTTTTCTTTGGAATTGCCTCAAAAAAGCTGTCTATCGTGATATTCGAACAACTCCAGATAACATGCAGGAACGTATTGTGCGTGCTTGTAATGCTCTTCAGCAGGCAACACTGGAGGAATAAGTGTTGTCATTCATCCAGCGACTGAACTTGTGTATCGCTGCCAATAGTCACCAATTTGAACATCTAATGTGAATTTTCTACCCCTCACAGTACCCATATCGATAGTACTACAAACGAGCAGTAGAGATCCCACTTTTTGTGTCGTGTTTAATGTTCATGTTATGGAAGTTTACATTATGCTACATGTTTAAATAGGTATTGACGAGCTTCATTGAACTTTTGACCAATAGACACATGGTGTAATTTAAAAAACTGATGTTAGTACTCGTATCTCACCAATAAATAATGCTATAAGGCTTTCTCCCAGAAGTATTATTTACCTCTTCCATTTTTGTATGAAACACTTTTCCATGTGGAACCCCGGTACGGAGTTATTGTGGGTGGTCAAGATAAATGAGACTTCCTGTATTATATATATCATATGGTTATATATATGGGACATCCTAAATTATATATGCATATATATAATATATGGGACATAATGTATAATATATATTTTATATATGTTTACATGTAAGTATATATAAAATATATATTATATGGGCCAACCTGTATTATATATATTTTATATATGCTTATATGTAAAATGTGTATGTTATATATCGCCACCCCTTCTTCTTAAATTTTAGCGTTTGTACTTTTTCTCACTCCCTCTCCAGCTGTAACGTATTATTAGTTTGTTCTCATATGCGACGGGTGAACTCACCAGTCGGCTTGAATGCCGCCGTACGAAACGTCGGCCGCGTGGGACTGCCAGCTATATTGATTCATGTATGCCGAATCTAAGGCCAGTAATTTTCGTATGGTTTTGAATATATATATATATATATATATATATATACATTTCAAATATACGTTGAAACGGTTCATAAAACCAGGATGAGCCATATTAAATCACTTTAATCGCCTCCAGGATGCAGGAGCACTCGTGCGTTCCCTGTGCTTCACTGACACCGGCCACCCTTTCCCGCAGGCCGCCCGAGGATAGTCCCGGGGGAGAGAGAGGACAGCGGGCGATGGCGCGGTCTTGCCCGCGAGGGGACTACGCCCCTCAAGCCCCGTCGGTAATGACAGCCCGAGCGCAGGCGAGGGAGAGTCCCCGCGAGCGCCCGGCCACGTCCCATGAAGCCATTAAATTCGATTTTCGCGGCAAGCGATATCAGATACCTGGAGCTAAGTACCTACCTCGCTCGCGCTGCTCGCGTCTTCCAGAGTTATACCACCGCGCCCCAGCTCCTTCCACCCTGTCCGCCAACCCCACGTTCATGCACCTAGCTGCAAGGGAGGAAGAACCTAACTGTCTCGATGGTTGAGGGGGGTGGGGGGGAGGTTGCGACCTTCTTACCGCGACGTCGTCGGCAATTGTTCCTTACCGCGGGTGCCTTACACGTATAGCGGGTGAAGCTGGGAATTAACTCTCCCCCCCCCCCATTTTCCAGGCACCCAATTAACATACATGCGCGAAACACGAGCGCACTTAAACTGTCCAACTGCCCTGAAGTATGTGTTTCATCTTGGTGATGTATGTAACTGGAGTATGATAAAAGAGAAATAAAAGTGATCGTTATTTTAAAACAAACAAATAAACATAACCAAAGGAATTTTCAATTTTTTTTTCAACCAAAAAAATAAGAAATATATAAAATATAAAGCTATGCTTTTGCTCATAAATGTTTCGTTGTCACAAAAAATTATGATATTTTTTTTAAATTTTGGAAATGAAATATGCAATACACCTACAAAATAATTTTAAATTTTGCAATAAAATTATTGTTTAAATAATTTTAAGTTGAAACCTAACTGCAGGTGAGCCTGTTAACAAATTTCAAATAAATGTTTAGTGTTACGTTAATTAAATTAAATCTTAATTTTTGAATAACTTTTTTTTTTTTTTTTTTTTTCCGAATTTGGTTGGCACAAAATTTAAATTAAATCTTTCATAATTATGGTAAAATTAATGAATGCTTGTTTTTGATACTGATGTTAGCATTTTGTCAAATTATTATTGACATCGAGTTTAAGAAAAGTAAAATATTTTCAAAACACAGGGAAAGTTTAGGACATTTGAATTTTCTTAACCGAACGGTATGAATCCACGTGTTCTGTTTTATTGATGTTTTCACTTTTATTGCCAAATATCACCAACAGACACAGCTTTTAGATAGCCTGCAAATGTAGGCTCGACGAATACTAATATACATATTTTTTGCTCAATATATATTTAATCCTTAACTATTCTTCAGCATTAGGCTTATGCTTTGCAACGCAATGAAATTCACAAACTTACTTCAGAAATACTCCAATGGAATGTATTGCCCCGATACGATATTTTCTCACGAAGTTGGCAAAGCCCATTGTATAGGGGTGGTCTTTTTTTCTTTTATGTACTTACATTAAAATCTTTTAGCAATCAATTAATGATTTACATTCGACATGCTTTAACGATATTTTAATATCTGAATTTCATATTCATTTTTTATGGGTAATTTTACTGTTTTGTAACATGCTACGGTAATAATGCAAATAAAATAGTAAATAATTATTCCTTCAAAGCTTTTTTAAAGCCTAATCATACGGATATCGACCTCAAATTATGTCTGAAAATTTCAGAAATGTTACTTGAAAAACGAAATTTTATTTCAGCTACAGTGCGTTTATTTATTCTATGGAAGGGCAATGAAGTATTTATTTATCTCGCTCCAATTAGGGTTTAATTTATGCTTATGGATATTTTAATTTTTCGAAGATTTAAATGTTATTGCAAACAAAAAAATAATAATTTTAAGAACATTTATTTTAGGAAGACAACAATAAAAAATATTTCGATCTGAAGTAAAGCTTATTATATACTTTTTTTTATATTTTGTCACAAGGTATAAAGTAGACATGCCAGAAATTTTTTTAGTTGATTCTGACGATTAATGATCTCCTTTTATCATAATATTGTTTGATAGAATACCACAAAAAATACGAAACAGATTTCAAAAACATTAAAAATAATTTGGGATCTTTAACAGCCTTTTAAGTTGCGAAAAACAAAAAAATCTTATGTATTTAAAAATAGTTTTGTATATGAGAACATTTACAAAATCAGCATTGGTAAAAATAAAAATTCTGCTGTTAATTAGTATTTTCTACAGACCAGTGTCTTAAGAAGTACAATTTTTCCTATTATAAATATGGGATAGAAGTTTTACAAAAAAAAAAAAAAAAAAAGCCACTGAAACGTGTTTTAGAAAAATGGTCAAAATCAAGAATAACAGAAGAGTACATAAACATTTAATAAGGGCTATATATCNGAAACGTGTTTTAGAAAAATGGTCAAAATCAAGAATAACAGAAGAGTACATAAACATTTAATAAGGGCTATATATCCTGTTACGCGCATCAAGTGCGTCATCGCATGCAAGGCTCTAAACATTCGTGCAGTGTTCTTGTCATTCTGCGTGGGACCCTAAAGAGTCCTCCTCTGGAGTGTGTTTTCTTTTCGTGGATCAGTATATTGGACATACGTGTAATAGTTTCGTGGAGAAACGTGTATTTCAAACACACTGTAACGCAGTTCAAGNGAAACGTGTTTTAGAAAAATGGTCAAAATCAAGAATAACAGAAGAGTACATAAACATTTAATAAGGGCTATATATATACTGTTACGCGCATCAAGTGCGTCATCGCATGCAAGGCTCTAAACATTCGTGCAGTGTTCTTGTCATTCTGCGTGGGACCCTAAAGAGTCCTCCTCTGGAGTGTGTTTTCTTTTCGTAGATCAGTATATTGGACATACGTGTAATAGTTTCGTGGAGAAACGTGTATTTCAAACACACTGTAACGCAGTTCAAGTGCCAGGTAGGTGGCTCCTTTAACGAGAATTNGATCAGTATATTGGACATACGTGTAATAGTTTCGTGGAGAAACGTGTATTTCAAACACACTGTAACGCAGTTCAAGTGCCAGGTAGGTGGCTCCTTTAACGAGAATTCTATTGTGAACGAAAGATGGCGGCGTTCTCTACGATGTGCTTTTAGAGATCCCGTATCTAACGGGTCTTTTAAGGGACTATTAGGAAGTAGGGGGAAATATTGACTGCTTAAATGCATCCACCGAGATAACAGTTCTTAATACAAATTTTACCCAAGAGTTGAGTTGAGAGATTTGGGCGGCTCTTAACATTAAGGTATTGAGAGGCGATGAGGGAAAAATGACGTGAAAATTTACCAGCGTCGGAATGCAAGGGCGGGAGAAACGGGAGGTCTCCGAGAAAACCCGCCGACCAGCGGCATCGTCTGGCACGATTCCCTCCTTGCGAAAATGCGGGAGTGACCTGGACGGGGATTGAACCAGGTTCGCCTTGGTGGGAGGCGAGCAGTCTAACCGCTCAGCCACCGCGGCCCCTTTTACCAAGGATATTAATTGTTAATGGATATTTTTGTCAAAGGAAAAGCGTTTCAATTTAACTTTGTTTTTACTTACTCTTCTAATTTATACCTCTTGACTGGATGGGACTACAGTAAAGTAGGTAAGAAAAGTATGAGGTGGATGCGTGTTGGAAACTAAGCATAAACCGCCAAACTGCACACAAATCTGTATCTTAAAGGCAATTTATAACCGGAAAAGTTTGCACCCTAAATTTGCGTTCCTAAAAAAAAAAATGTATTTCTTTATTATATATGTATATATATGTATATATCCATATATATACATATATATATATATACATACATATATATATATATACAGGATGATTCTTAAATCATGGGACAAAAATTGAGGGGTGGTAGAGCTCACTAAAACAAACCATTATTGTATAGGAATATATGGGCGGAAGTGACGCGTTGACGCACAAACAAAAAAACATAACACATTAGCAGCATACTTATCGAGTGGTTCCGTACAGAAAATGTTAAAACAGTTCCTGGAAATGCATCCACCAACAGTCACGCATGCTTGGCGACCTCTACATATGGCGTGATTGGCTGACAATGGTGGCGTGCGTGAAATACCCGGCGTATTTGAATCTATTTGCCAATCACTCCACCGACGCTACCAAGCTTGCATTACTGTCGGTGGTAGCAATTTTGAGCAATTAATATAAACATTGCTGTAAAAAGGCATTTAGCCGCTACGTTGTAAATAAACAATGTGTTGCATTTCATGTGTTATTTATGTATTTTTNAAACAATGTGTTGCATTTCATGTGTTATTTATGTATTTTTGCCTCAACGCGTCACTTCCGCCCATATATTCCTATACAATAATTGTTTGTTTAAGTGAGCTCTACCACCCCTCAATGTTTGTCCCATAATTTTAGAATCATCCTGTATATAGGGACAATGTTTTCTGTTTCACCAATGAGCTAAACATGCGCTCTTTAAGTAAACAATTTAATTCCTTTTTACTAGCTGTATGTAATTGGCATTTTTAAGGGTTCGCTATTTGCAAGAGGTGCCCACGAGAATCGAGTCGGCAACACCAGTGTTCCAAAGTAATCTTGCAACCGCTACATTAACGCTCTCCCCCTTCTCTGCATTTCTGATACGAACGTTGCGTCGGCAGGTTAACTCGAAGTTCCAACGAGTTACAGTTGTCAACACGCGCTCATAGGAGCGAAATTCTGAAGTCGAGGTGGAATTTCTTACCCGTGACGCAGAACTGGGCGACGTACGACGCGATATTTGCAATTCCCTACGGGCGACTGCACTTAACAACTTGCGGAAGGTGACGTGTGCACGTAAATTAACTACTTTCACGACAGTTACGAGAGCGCTAACTTCATTGCGGGCTTCACTCTTCAAAGTTCAACTGCCAGTTCAGAATTCGTTCGGAAAGTGTAAATAATAACGTTTGGATTTAAATAAGTTTTTCGGTAAAGTGGGAATAATTTCTTATTGTATAATCCAGATTATCAATGAGCGAACAGGATATTGTACCGGAAAAAAAGGGAATATTAAAATCTACTTTTATTTTCTTAAAATCGCGAGTTATTCGGAGGAACAATATAAAGTACTTAGTAAAGAAATTTTGGATTTTACGTCTCGCGGTAATGCAATATAGCTAGATACGATGGGAGTTTCTGATTATTGGCGAGTTCTGAATCACTTACAGCCGATAAGGTGATTATAGACAGTTCGTGTTTAAATTATCTTCCTAGTAATCTTGTGACTCATTCTAAGCAGTTGTGTCTATTATAAGTTTTAAAAAAAAGTCTGAAATGTAAAAACATTTTCAGGGAAGAAATGAATGCTGATAATTTTTCGCCAGTTTATAAAGTTGGTTTTTGAAACATAAATTGTAGTCATTGGAAAGTGCCAAAATCAACAAAAATCGCTGTAAGTAGTTCTCCTGTTTACGATGTTTATTCTTCTGTAGGACAGTGTTTCTATAGCGACAATCCTGTACATTTTTTTTAACAGATTGCTTAATTAAAACCTTATAGTCACCGTTTAAAATTCCTAAGAAACGTAATACTCGCGCGAAGCTTGTTTATGCTATATTCCATCACCGCTATTTTCCATCCCCACAACGTTTTTTGCTGAGCTTTATTTAACTGTGATTTCCACGACAGTTGTTCGTTCCCGTGATGAGATGTTGTGGCCGTGATGTGATTTTAATTGTAGTTCAGCGCGTTGGTTATTGTTACCTGTCAAGAGACTTTCAGTTTGTTATCACACACACCGCAACTTAGTCCGGAGCACCCCGGTCACTCGTCACAGGTGCTCAGACGCACTGTCGTAGAAGACAATTCTGGACACTCGCCCATTTGACAATGTTAGCGAGTTGCCCCTACTGACGCATTTAGTTTATAAAGCGGCCGCAAGAGCGCTGTACCAAACTAGTGCCGTTAGCATTGCTGGTATAGGGATAACACCGTAGAGACATGAACGCCATTTTCCCATTTTAAGACCAAATGATAATTACCCTCCCTATGCTTGCCATGTCAAACAGGGGTATCGGGGGCACAGTGTCCAGGGCGCTCGCCTCCCACCACAGCGATCCGGGTTCGATCCCCGGCGGGTTCACTCCCGGATTTTCGCATGTGCGAATCGTGCTGGACGATGCCGCTTGCCGGTGGGTTTTCTCGGGGTACTCCCGTTTCCCCCGTTCTTGGATTGCATTCCAGCGCCGCTCCATTCTAGGGTTTCATTTCCTGTCATGCCCGGGGATGACGGTCACCTACGGGTCCCAGCTGGAAATACCGTCATTAGGTGGGTGTCGCCTTGCCCTCCGTGCACTCCCCATACGTAGGTTTGTTTAGTTTCGCCATGTCAAACATTGATAGCAGCGTTCTGTTGTTGGGTTCATTAACTAAATGGGTCGACAAGGGTGTCGACTTTTCAAGCTAGTGTCCAGACCTGTCTTCTGCGGCCGTACTCAGGCATACAACTCACTGTNCATTAGGTGGGTGTCGCCTTGCCCTCCGTGCACTCCCCATACGTAGGTTTGTTTAGTTTCGCCATGTCAAACATTGGTAGCAGCGTTCTGTTGTTGGGTTCATTAACTAAATGGGTCGACAAGGGTGTCGACTTTTCAAGCTAGTGTCCAGACCTGTCTTCTGCGGCCGTACTCAGGCATACAACTCACTGTTTCCACGCTGATAACACCCGCCGTCGCTCGCCGAACCCACGGGAACCATAGACTAATGATGAGGTAGACCGACCTCGCCGGCTGCGCACAGCCAATCTCAGTGTCCCAACATTGAACTGCTTTTCTGCCAATACGGCTAGCAAAAACGGGCGTTGATTGGGTTTGAGGTTAGAACACGTTTCAGTAAACAAGTGATATGAGATGTTTTTATACTTCCTGTAACTAATTTGTAATGCAGTGCTAGTATTCGATTAATATAATATTACTTGTCATTTAAAAATTAAGATATAAACAAACACGTTCACCACTGTTGATCGTGTGACTTTGACAGACGTATTCCTCTTCTGGGGTTAGGTCAATGTTGTGTACATGCGCAGAAGACAAATAAGCGGTCTACCTCATATTTGGTATATAACGGGAACATTCACCATTCACCAGTCACCAGTGCCCATCCACTTTCAAGGATTGCTTCGGCAGAGATCAAGGCTTGTGTTCATATAGTCCATTCACGGTTACTTCATACTTTTCTGAAGCCCTGCTTAAGTTCTACTTCTAGGATATTCCTCAGTCCTCACGCGAATAAAGCTTAACCGAGTCTAAAAAATTCACAAAATGAGACAACGCACCGCATTCTTGCGCATTCAGTGTAATAATATTTTGCATAAGAACTATTTCTTACTAGGTATTACCAACGCACCTATTTTCTCACAGTTTTTATTCGTATTAATTATAAACTAATAATTATATTTATAAATAAAATATAAATGCAATTTTAATTTAACCAAAATATTAGCACTTTCACGTTAATTTTAGTTAACAAAAATGTAAAACGCTTGTGAAACATAACATAATTAGAAGACAACCAATCATGTCATACATGGGATGATTTTTCAAAGGTTTGGTTCAAAAAGTGCAAAGAAACTGCGAATAGGCTATACCTACACAATTCTTTCTGGGATACTCCGCAATTATTCGCGCCCAGAGATGACATCCAGCATAGAAACGTTTCCGGATAAGTCAGGCAAAACCCCGGACCTTCTGAAAGGTGCTGGTGGTCGCAAGGTGTGAGTTGTCACAATAACCGGTGCATTACAGCTACGTCACACCTACCCTACCCTTACCCCTCTGCATGTAGTCACCTGTTGGATTCGGGTCCCCTTGCGATAGGTTGAGTCAGCAAGGATACTGGCTGGCGACCGCGGCTCACGGTGATGACATGATTAAGGGGGGGGGGGGATACGCTGTATCGCCAAGGTGCAACCGATGTCCCATGAATAAGGTTAAGGATTCAATGGCTTCGTTAATCTCATATATGGTGGAAGGATACGAAGTGTCCAGAAAAGTAGATCCTAAGCGGGGGCTTCGAAAGAGTGTCTTTGGACCACTGGGGCCGTGGTATGTGGACGGCCATCACCAGTGCGCATGCGCGTTTTCGCAAATCACTATTCAACATACTACTCTAACCTACCAGGACCACCTAAAGTAACATAGGGCAGTGGACGGATAATAGGTTTTTATAGTTTAAAATAGCGTGACGTAAACTTAATGAGTGCTTTGCGGTTTAAACTAACCTAGGTCAGTTGAAGTGAGGTGAGCACGGAGCCGCGCCGCAATGCAAGGGCGGGGGGAAACGGGAGAACACAGAGAAAACCCGACGTCCAGTGGCATCGTGCGGCACAATTCCCACGTGCCAAAATCTGGGGACGACCTCACCGGGAATCGAACACGCTTCGCCTTGGTGGTAGGCGAGTAGTCTAACCACTGCACCACCGCGGACCCTTGATGGATAAGTGTCCCGTTTTCACACGCGCATGCGTAGTTATCACAGTCATGACTGTCCACAGACGGTTGTTAAGGGGACTCCTTAGTAAACAAATGTAACGCGGCAAGGCGATGTCCGGTCGTACGGTAGCATTGCGATGGCGATGGAGAACAGCATAAACAAGCGTCGCGCGTTCTCTGGTTTCCTCAGCGTTTTAAAGCAATGGCTGTAGGGCAGCAATTTGTTCAGAAAATGTACAGCATTGTCACTATAATTTAAAACATAGTTTTACACAAGAATAAACATCGTAAACAGAGGGGGCTACGTACAGCGATTTTCGCTGATTTTGACAATTTTCAAAGACCACATTTATTTACCAATAAACAAATTTTTAAGAAGGCAACAAGATATTGATTGTCATTTTTCCTAAAAAAAAAAAAAAGACTTCGATTGGAATATATATACTGAGTAATAATATATTATTTGCATTGAGGAATGTAATATAGTGGACGATAGTACGTGATGATTTTTGTAGTATTGTTAATAAATATGTAAATAAAATTTAGCTGTTTTACTTAATGAAGTCCTGCATCACTCACAATGGACGATAACCCTCAGGAATATGCAAAACTATGTTATTACTGTTCTATTTTTTACTTTAAAGTTCACAGAACAAAAATAAAATTTATTAAATTAAGTTCAGTGTTCATACATTGAAAAATCACAGTGTCACTACGACGTTGAGACTTGGAATTGCTTTTCCTAGTTTGCTGCGAAACTAAGCCATTATATTTCAGCCATAAATGCGCGGACTTATGGATAGTGATTATTTTCAAAGGTAGGTTCAGAAAGGGCTCATATAACCCTAACCGTGTACTATTTATAGTTCCCCTGTCGCACTACCAGCGTAACATCTTAAGCTGGAATTACGATGTGTTTTCAAAACACTAAAATGCATCAAACAAGCCGTTAATGTAAGTTGAATGCTATAAAATCTTCTCCTTCCACCTAGCGAGGTGGCAATGGTGAACCAGCGGACTCGCATTCGGGAGGACCTGGATTAGATTCCCAGTATGGCCACCATGTTTACGATTTTCCAAGGTTTATTTTAAATCACTCCAGACGACTGCTAATATCAGTGAATTAGGCAGAAATTTTTTTGAAGGGGAGGGGGAAGGTTTTAATAATAATACAGCGCCTATAAATTATTTTTAAGCTGAAGAACAACGGTAGATGTAGACACCTGCATATTTATTTTAACTTATTTATACTTTTTTATTATACCATTCTATGTACCTAATTTATAGTTTTACGGGCAACAATTTTTTTTCTTTTTTTGTTAAATGTGTCTATCATATTTCGAGTTGGGGAGGTGGTGGGAATTGAACCAGCAAAACCCCCATTGTGTACACCCCTGGCTGAGATGGTCCGTTAATACAGGCCATAGCTGATTATTTCGCCTTTTTCTATTTTTATGAGCAACTTTCTCCGTCTCTAATCACCTAGAGCTTGACGAGAGGTTACGCCCTACATACCTTATTATTTGCCCCGTAACATTTTCCTTGCTATACTAACATAATACGATTATTCAAACTAATCTAGGAAAGTAGGTATTGTTACTTATTGAAGAAGGGGTGCTGAAACGTACGATGTTTGAAGGTCAATAGTTTTATATGAATATCTGATGCCCAGCCGCAGTGTAACTGTCTCCAATTTATCTCCCCCTCCCTTTTCCAAAAAAACATATATATCTTAGTAACTTATAATGCCGTTTATAAAACATTAAAAAATTAGTTTTGCACAAATGCCTTATTGATTAATTATCTGGCAAAGTGCTCCTGACATAGAATTATAACATTGTAAAATATAACAAAATCATCCAGTTTAATTAGAAACCAACGTGTACCAAAAAGTATACCGTCGGGCTGCAAAAAGCCCGCGAATTGTGTTATGCACCACTGGTTTAAGCTTACCTAAACCAAACTAAGTTATTAGTGAATAAGTGTTTTAGCATTTAACTTACCTAGGTTGGTATATATATATATATATATATATATATATATATATGCTTTTAA
>NQII01001565.1:301548-327681 GCA_002778355.1 Clitarchus hookeri
ATATAATGTTTAATCTAAATTTACTAAAGGCTGTTTGTTCACTGTAAACTGAGCACTTTTGAAAGCCCTGCTAAAGATCTACTTGTATCCTCATTGTGTATTGTTTCACAATACGTAAATTAATATCGCTATGAGCCTCATCACTTTATTCATGCATCGGCCAATTGAAAGTGTCGAATTATTAGAAAAGTAAATATTCTACCAATTTTCTAACTCTTACACTTGTACGTATTAAAAAAAACACAACAATTAAAGAAGAATTTTCTGTATACACACATTTTTAACTAACACTTTTAATTCTACGTAAAGATATGGAACTATTTTCTCTGTCGTCACCAACTTCACTGGCCGCATACCAGTCAATGTTCCCCGTGGAATTAAATTCAGGTAGGAGCAGTGACATTTTTCAAAGGCTGAAAATTGTGCTCAAACAGCCGAGAACAACTTATAATCGAATCATATTTCTATGTTTCTCTACAGGCGCATGTGCGATGCGTCACGTCTGTGGACAAACACTCATGCCATATCGGCACTCTAGTCAACTTGCGCGTCGTCGGATTCCTTTTCAAACATCACCTGGAGAAAATCTGTTTGCACTGTGGTCCCTCTTCATCCTCACCTTCACCGAGTGGTAATGAACTGGAAGTACATACTATACCTTCGCCGCAGCACTTGCCACGAAAACGCCAAACCCCCCTCCCCGCTCAACCACCACAAAAACCACGAGACGAAGAGGAAAAGCAGGGGCTCCGAACAGGTGAACTATTGCGAACTTCGCCCTTAACCCCGCTGCTTCCCCAGGACTACGAACAAGGGAGGGATGAGGTGCGCCCCCTTGTACGGTGCGTGCGACATGACGCGAGAGTGTATAAACCCCTTCTCCACTTCTCTACCACCCCTCTGCAAAAGTGTTTCCAACCCCCTAAGTTTCTCCTTCAGGTGCAGGTGGGGCACGCCGTTGAATATCCAACATTTGGGCGTCGAAGAGGAAACAGAGATGGGGAAAGGGTTAGAGGGGGATGGGANGGGGGGGGGAGGGGAGGTTGTGAGTCGGCGTCTCGGCTGCGCCTCCGTATTTTGGAAGTTCACGATAAAACTTTTCGCACGGTACGTACCTGCTTCGCATACGAGCACGGTTTCCTCCATCTCTCTCTCTCTATCTTCGAGACGGAAATCAAATTTATAAAATACAGCAACAACTTTCTCTGAGTCGTGAAGAGCTGAATTCAAAAACCTGGCGCATCCTTTGGGGGCGCGGTAAATGCATCGACTGAAGGGGCTGTCATCGTTTCGGTACTGTGCTTGGAGTAAGTGTGTAAATATATCTTGCGGTTCACGTTAGTAACTTGTACGTTTTTACTTCTTATGTGTCTTAGTAGTAGAAAATAGAGAAGTCGGGCATAATATATTTTAAATGGGACACAGAGGGCACGGGGCACAGGCACCAGGCACTTTTCATTGTCTGTCATTCCGGTCACCCGACCGCCATATTGGATCCCGGTGACCTTTGATCTTGACACATGACCTTGACCTTGCACCCAAATAAATAATTAAAAAAACTCAGACAAATTATAAAGTCACATTTTTTTATAAAAAATTTAAAAATGAATAAGTTATAAAAATAAATATTCAAATATGTACTTGAAGGAGGTCAGGGGTTCGATGACAGGTGGATCGACTAAGCTCCCGACACGACCGGCCCTCGTGAGGTCGACCAGTGTCCACCTCGTCAGCCATGTTAGATGTCGGTGACTTTGACTTTGACCTTCAACCTTAACCCTGATGACGTTGGACATTGAAAACTCAAAAATTCAAAAAATTACAAACATTATAAAAACTTTAAAACATTTATAAAAATTACAAAAATTTATTAAAAATTTATAGAAAATTATAAAAAAAAGTAAATTTCCAGAAGTTCTTCCACTACCGGCCCTCAACAATTTTTTATTGGTTATTTAATCGGCCAGTTACTCGCGTTCGTTAATTAGTCGACAGGCCTCAACCCCCTTCCAGTCCCCTTCGTCACCATACTACATCTACTGACTATTTATTTTTAGTATCGTCCACTAGAGCTCACTGGCAAGTTCAAATATTCCATTACATCAGGTCGAGGGGCATCCGCGAGAAACGTAATGGAGCCACCACTGACGGAAAAAAAAAATGTTTAGGATACAAGGCTTCCCATATGTTAGACACGTCGTTTTAGCGCCAGCAGCGACAACGGCAGCTGGTATGGATTGGTACGACACTCACAGTTCACGAGTTGGCTGCCGTGAGTTGTACCTCGTTCTTCCTGTAACACTAGTTGTCGAAGGCACGCGGCCGCCTGGAGCCTCGGAAAGAGCGAGCATCCAGCCTACAGCGGTGACTTCACGCTAGCCAACAATACTTCGAATATTTCGCACTTGAAACATAAATTCTAGCATATATATGTTTATGTCAGTCACAAGTATATATTATGTATATATAGACACATAAAATGTAAAACAACATAGAGTTAAAAAAAAAATGTTTAACCCCTTACAACCAAGTCAAGTTTGTAACAAGTTACAGGAAAAAAAATAAAACTTCATACGCAAGTTGGTATGGAAAAAAAATTAGCTTTAATTCGTAAACAATGTACATTATGGTTAGCCCGGGAAGGTCCCCACCACACGAGTTGAAAAAACTTGTGACCGGCTCGCTAGCCGCTAACTTATCATCGCTGCCCTGCCAGTGAATACATTTTTTAAATGTGAAAATATATTTAGTCCTCGTGTTATGTTCGCTCAGCTTGAACTCATGGACGCACTTCAAGCAGGCAATTGACTACTAGCAGACCAACCCCTCGCAAGACTGACCCATAATTATTCATAATGACCCATGACACATAAATGACCCATAATGAGCCATGAATAATCCATCATTACCCACTATGACCCATAATGAGCCATGAATAATCCATCATTACCCACTATGACCCATAATTACCCATAATAACCCATAATTAAACTTGATTACCCATAAATTACCTATAATAACCCGTAATGACTCATTAATGACCCATAAATGATCCAGAATGACTCATGATGACCCACTAAGACCCATAATGACCCATAATGACCCATGACGACCCATAAGTTAACTATGATGACCCTCAATGACCCATAAACGATCCTCGATGACCCAAATAACCTCTGATGACCCATGATAATCCATAATTACCCACAATGATATATGGTGGCCCATAATTACCCAGAAATGACCCACAATGACCCATAATGACACATTTTGACCCATAATTACCCACAATGACCCACGATGACTCATAATGATCAATTATGGCCCATAAATTACCAATGATGATTCATAATGACCATATATAACCCATAAATGACATATTATGACCCATAACCCATGATGACCCCTTAAACCATGATGACCCATAACCCATGATGACCTATAACCCATGATGACCCATAATGACCCATAAGTGACCCATATTTTAGCTGTGATGACCCATAATGACCCACAAATTACCTATCATGGCCCATAATGGCCCATGATGACCCATATTGACCGATAGGTGACCCATAAATTATTTATGATGACCCATAATGACCCTTAAATGACCCACGATGGCCCATGATGATCCATAGTGACCTATGATGACTCATAATGACCCATAAATTACCAATGATAACTCATAATGTCTATAAATAACCCATAAATGACACATTATGACTCATTAGTTACCCACGATGACCCACGCTCCATGATGACCCATGATGACCCATAAGTTATCCATATATTAGCTATGATGACCCATAATGACCCACAATTTACCTATAATGGCCCATAATGACCCATGATGACCCATATTGACCGATAAGTGACCCATAATATTTTTATGATGACCCATGATGACCCATAAATTACCCACTATGGCCCATTATGATCCATGGTGACCCACAATGACCTATAATGGCCCATGATGACCCATAATGGCCAATAATGACCCATAATGACCCATAATGACCCACGATGACCCATAAATACCCACGATGAACCATAAATGACCCGTGACGACCCATAATGACCCATGATTGTGGTGAGTGCAGTGCTAAGTGTGATGCGTGTGTGTGGGTCACAATTTAAAATAAATTCCCCGTATTTAAAAATAAAATGATGTTGTCCTACCTCCAAAGCAGAAAGGTGAATATATTATTTAATAATCCCGCTTTAAATATATATATATATACAGGCCCCTCGGTATATTTCATCGCTTCCTGGGTATACTGTACAGAACAGAAACTTTTTGTAATGATTGTATTTGCACTTTGCACTAAAAGTGCCCAGTATCACGACGGCCCCATCACGCTTCCTAATTGGCTGTTGCGTGACTTAAACTTTATACAGAGCCACGCGCATAAACATCGACGTGCCGCCACCTGCATTGTCATTCGTCCGAACTTTGTTCGGAACTGCCTCACAGCCAATGGAAATTGCCTAAAACGTTTCCCTATTTGTCAGGTAAAGTTCACAGGGACATGACCAATGGGAATTTCCTGCATCGTTTCCCTATTCGCTGTCGCAGAGATTGAACTTTGAATTGTAATACTTTCCGACCATGAGCGTTGTTCCCCTCGCAGCTATCGCCAAGACCCATCATGGAGGGGGTCTTAATGGGAGGGGGAATTAAAATTTTACGGTATTTTTGTAGAATTTTTCTAATTAAAAAAAATTAGAAACTAACAATGTCAAAATAAATTTTTTCTTGTAATTACATAACTGCTTAAAAATTATTTTGCTGGAAAATAATGCAAATATTGCAATTTTTCGTTTAAATCGACGTATATTAAGTACACGAGAAGGTGGTCTATGGAGAAGGGACGAAGACCGTCCGCGGACTGATACAATTTAAAATAGTTCCCAAAATATTATATAAGCTAGAAACGCACCTGCTTCCTTCCTTTCTGTCCTGTGAATTTGCTTCGTGCGATTCCGAGCGCTTCTTCTCTTTGGCCATCTTGCTTCCAGACCAGCTTCTCCAGTCTATTGGTAAGTAAATATCGTTTCGCTTCTGCTGCCAACTTTGTTTAGGAAACCCGCCATACGCTTTTAACGAGCATAGGAAAAACCGCGCGTGCGTTAGGTATAAACGTGCGTCTCCGATACATTTTTATAAAAAAAAAAAAAAACACCTATATTGTTAAATGCATTATCCATTTAGTATTGCTGCGACTGACGTAGTAAGAAGCGAGTGTGCCGTCAGCTGTTGCCGTATGTGACGTACGTGATATTGCGTTGTGCACACGTCACGTCGCAAGGACGAGCTCCAAGACTGTCGGCGTCCAGCTGAGCAGGCGTATATGGGTTACGCGAACATCTCGCTAGTCGCAACCTACATTTTTTGTGCAATACTTTTTTAATCATATTGGTAAAAAAAAAAAATTGCATTATACTTTTGGCGTGACGTGAATTTTATAGTTTTTTTTTGTGAGGTAATGCATAACAAATTTATTGGTAATCAGCGAATCGATACCAGTGAGACGAGGACTTACACGTCACTAAATACGGTGACACCCAGTATTCAGAGAGATACAACAGAAGGTTTGGCTAGAATAAGGTCTAAAGTTAGAAATCCTCGCCTAGTATGACGATAAACATATTGCTCGGGGAAAGTTGAATTTCACGTTAATGTAATAAACAAACTTATAATGTAAAAGTACATAGGTAACTTACACGTCTTTCGTAAATTCGCCCCTTTTTACAATCGGACTGGTGCCAAACACGTAGCATAAAAATTCAGATTTAGTACTCTCTATACTTTTCACAGCACGTTAAAATTTTTCTAACAGAGCTAAGGTCTCGTGGATGATAATTGGGCGAGGATGTGTGCATGCCATTTCCAGTTAGCAAAGCAACACAGGTCACTATACAAAACCGATGTTCCACTTTTTATTACCTCCTTGAACAGTTCTTATTGTTGTCGAAAATGTTGTGTAAACAAGGCTCGTTTACGGCAAAGTAGCACTTCAGATGACCGACATTAATAGGAAACCAATGAAGTAAGCAGCGAAGTATGTAGTGGGAAGGGAGGGGGAGATGTGTGAGATGTCGGTCCCCCGTGAACGCCGGACATGAAGTAGAATGCATACATGCACCTGGTCATCTGGTATAGTCCACTCTGGGTGACTTCCAACTTTTCTGAAGGCCTGCTACTGTTCCCGTGACAAATGTTAAGTGTGAGCCCGAGGTAGGGACAGGAGCTAAGTGCATCTCAGGGCCAGACCCCATACGCCTACAAGGGAAGGAATTCATGAAAGTAGGCATGACTCGCGGCAGAGAGGGATTGGGCAGCCATGGCAGCGATTAGGGGCATGACTTCCTCCCTACATGTACCTGTAATTAACCTATACCTAAGAAGAGAAAGGGTAAAATCGGCATGGCAATCGCAAAAACCCTCTCGACAGGATATAATTAGAAATTGTTACACTCATTGATAGGAATGCCACAGGAAACGGAGAGGTTTGAACCATGCCCTTTACTAGTGGGAAAGAAAGAAGAGAGCAGTAGAGAGGGGATAAAAGTTATAATTCCTTATACTTGAGAAAGATTTGAAACCTGTGTCACTAGATTATAAGTCCACGACTCTAGCAACTCACCTACAACTCGGACGCAGGTAAAGACCCTGGTGATAAAGCCACACTGTGTCGGCACGGCACGGCGATCTGTTTGCGCAGTTATAGCAACGGCCGGGCAGTGTACTTGCTGTTCAGAAAACATCAGTTGTAAATTATCTCACACACGGCACACAACTTTCTGATACACTTATGTCATGATTTTATAAAATTTCAGATTGGTTTTGTGGCCATAATTATTATACGCTGTTTGTCTAGTTTTTTGTGTATAAAAAAAAGAAACGATAAGATTAAACAAATGAGTTTTAAGTCGTTATACCTGTACAGAGAGGAAAAAATCAATATAGTATAAATGAACACAAATTTCATATAACATTTAGTGGCGTGAAGAGATTCGGGCTGCTCTTAACATCGAGGTCTTGAGAGTCAATGAGGGCGAAGTGAGGTGAGTATGGAGCAGCGCCGGAATGCAAGGGCGGGGGAAACGGAATATTCCCGAGAAAATCTGCCGATCAGCGGTATCGTCCGGCACGATTTACACATGCGAAAATCCTGGAGCGGCCCCGCCGGTAATCGAGCCCCTTTCGTTTGGTTGGGAGGTGAGTAATCTAACCACTACACCACCGCAGCCCCCAAAATTTTTTAGCAAAGATATAATCCAACCATGTAATAATGGGTGGATCTGCTTGTGCACATAGTTACTGGTACTCCTGTTGAAAACACCCGTTGTGGTGCCTTAGTAATATTTAATTGATTTTGATTTAAAATGCTTGACAAAAGTGAGGCAAACTAGAAACTATGTGTTACATTTTGCCATAACCTATAGGCATAATGAAGATAATCAAGCATAAAAGAAACAATGTTAAAAACATCAAGGTAACTTACACAAGTTTCTATCATTTAAAAAACACGATTACTACACGTTCACTTTCAACGCATTTTTCAAAGAACAGACTTGAATGTCAGGTAAAATTTAACTTTCAAATACTCATCATATTTCATACTGTCACAATATAACTGCTAGAATAGAGTCGTAAGTACTTTTAAGGTATTATGTTACATTTTACAGCATCATGATCATCTGATACCAACATTTTAGCAATCTGTAAGTGTTAGACAAGGCATAGCGACCTGAGTTCGAAGCCTGAAATCGTAAAAAAAATATCAATTTTCTCTTGTACTGAGAAACAATGTGACGGTTTTTTTTTCCGAGTGATGGGAGAGTGTATGTATAGAGCGGCGTCGTACGCGGATACCTAAAGCCCGCTGCACACGAAACTATTTTCCTTGCGATATCGCATGCGTAGAGTCTGGATTGCTGCTGGACGTGCTCGCCCACTGGAAATATCGATGCCTACGTGCAGTTTTGCTGGATAGTATACTATTTTTCCGGTAATTGGAATGGTGCTATTTTCTCTAGACGTTTCTTTGCTAATTTCCGATCTCAGCCAACGAGAGCAAGGAAACGTGTCACGGGACTTTATATTTACATGGCGGTATTTTCGTGAACTATGGACACGGAAATGTGTTAAGAGATGCACAGAAGAAATATGCTTGCGTACAGTTTTGACGTTATCTGTGTACTCACCCCCAATTCTTTGAAAAGCATTGCTAATAATACTCATGTTTTAGTTTCTTCAGGCTAACCATTCTTGTGCCCACAGTAGTTATTTTCATGATCCAAAACTGAAATAAGTGTAACCACAGCAATCTTCTTTTGCCGTACAGAATCATTGTTTATTATTCTCACCTGCTTATTGCTATTGGCTGCATGCATTACTAGTTTACAGAGCAGCTCGCAAGGAAACCCATACCGTGCGCGGCAAAACCAGTGACGAACCCCGCGAGTAACCAAGTTACGTAGCTGTTTGCCCAGCTCTTAAATCCTATCTTAGCGAAAATAGCAGGAAAAATCGTACCGTGTGCGCCGGGCTTTAGTCGAGGTTCAGACGTTCAGAAAGTTAACATCGATCTGGAAGCATTCTCTCGCTATGCAGTGTAGATGAATTGCGAATACGAAGGCCTGCCTTTGACCATCAACGAACACGGAGCCGCGGCATGCATCACCGCTGCCTGATTGTTGACAGTTTGGGTTCTGCGATCGGTGTTGTTACCTTCGGTCAAAATACTCGGCCACATGAGAGATTCACCTGTACGAAGAGTCCTTTTCGCACGAGGAAATATTACGAAAACGTCCACGTGCAGTGTATGCAAGGTGGTACGCTGAAGAACCACACCAAGAACTGCAAGAATTCGTTCGTTTGAGAGCCAGCTAGTGTTGCCACCAATAGCTCTTGCCGCATCGATGAGCACTGATTCGACAGGCGATTACGATGAGACAGTCAATGCTAAAGATGGAATGGGTGACCTGAGTCGTGCAGTAGAGTTGATTTGCGTAGAATGCACACTTGCAAGACTTTCATTTCAAATCGATGAATTTCACAACAAACGGCCATCGGCTCTAAATATTGATGCCAATTCAACTCTTGATACAAAGAAAAGCAAATTTGATACTGAGGACGAAACGGGAGGTGAAAATGACCACAAAGACAGCATTGATGAAAGTGAACACGAAGACAGCGATGGCGCTGAAGACGATGGTGATTTTCCCGATTCACTATACCCTTCTACCACATTTGCTGCAACGAGCGATATGAAGAAGGCAGAAGACGCTGAGAATACTGGCTACCTATTTCCAGAAGACCCGAATAAACCTTTTGATAGACTCAGACATTTTATCGCTTTGCAACAAGGTGGATGTATCTTGCACGTTAAGGATATATCTTCATCAACAACGAACTGACGGTAAGGGGTTGTATCGCATCATGTGATGAAGTGCTTCCTTCTGAAATTGTAATTAAAAAATAATTTTNTAAAAATAATTTTTTTCCCTTTATTGTTGTGTGTCGTAACCTTTTTTCCCTCGCAATTTTAAAGTGGTTCCTCGAGCATTCGTCTACTAAAGTCTAGATCTACATGCTGAATATTAATGAAGATTTCAAGTATAAAAATGCATGGGTAGTGACTGCATAAAAAACATTAATACAGTCAAGTACAAATGTGTGTAGACAGTTGGAGAATGAGTTTTTTTTAAATATGTGGGGATGGGGGACAGACGTTAATAACATGGATTAATTATCAATTGATGATTGATCGAAAGATTGTACGAAAGATTGATGGGAACATTGGGAGATTGAGGGAAATATTGTGAGAGTGATGAAAAATTTGCAAATGATTGACGGAAATATTGCAAGATTGATCGAAACATTGGCTGAAAGATTGATGGAAATATTGCAAGATTGACTGAAAGGTTGGAAGAAACATTAAAATAATGATGGAAAGATTGTGAAGGATTGATGGAAAGTTTGGATGATTGATGGAAAGGTTGCGAAAGATTGTAGAACGATTGTTGGAAAGATTGGAACATTAATGGAAAGATGGATGGAAAGATTGAAAGATTGATGAAAATATTAGATAAGACTGAGTTTACCTCGTAAATTCCAAGTATAAATGGCCTAGCACTATTGGTATTTAAATTAAAATCAAGTATGCCTATAAAAGTGTTGGTAGATGCTGATTCATAACATGATTATAAAATACTTGTGCAGGTGTTTGCTACTCGTATGATAGGCTTGGATTGGTCACATAAACATACCATGATTACATTTTAAAAATCCGTATAGCTTACTTTCACCTACAAAACAGTCAAGGCAGTGAATAATTTGCAAATCCCGGCATCGTGTAATAATTAGACTTCAAGAGAGGAGACCAGAAATAAGGTAACTTAATGAAAGACTTTTGTACGTTTCCGCAATACTCCATGTATAATTTCGGTACGAAATAAAAATTAAATTTAAATAATTTTTTTAATTAAAAAATAATTATTAAAATGGGATAATAAAGACAGATATTATATTTGGCATACCCTATGCCTATAAAAGTGGTATGACCGTCGGCTCCCCATAAACATACCTATATGCTTGAAGAAATATTGGACGTACGCTGAGTTCCTTCGGATAGCCAGCAATCCGGGGTTGAGCCGAAGTAGGNTATATGCTTGAAGAAATATTGGACGTACGCTGAGTTCCTTCGGATAGCCAGCAATCCGGGGTTGAGCCGAAGTAGGGACCCCAGGTACTCCAAGGCATGCCGAGCACTTCCGAGTCGAGCCGAAGACTCCCAGCCACAGCCACAGCCACACACTCACATTGAAAATACATTGTCCCCGTAGCCCCTTATATATACTAATGCTGATGCATTTTGCTGGCGTGTGCGGCTGAAGTTCGCTGCCTGTGAAGGAGAGTGCAAGAAGTTAATAAATAAAAATAAAGTAACGGAAGACGCTCGCGTGTGTGGAGTCACAACTCGCGGCGGCGGCGTCCGTGCGAAAGAACAAGCGCCCCGGGGAACCAGACTATCCGCACTACCGGTTCCCGCGTAAACTTTGCCCTTCGCGCTTAGCCCCCATCCCCCGCGGCAGCTCGCGAATGTGTCGCGCTCTCTGGGGGTGGCGTACTTCACCCCCCGCAGCGTCCGCGGGGAAACCTGGCAACGCTGGGAAGGGGGTGTTGTGGAGCAGCGACAGTATAACACAAACACTCCAGCTTTTCCCTCCCTTTTGCCTTCTCGCCCACACCCTGCAACACGGCGGCGTCTCTTCTCGCTTATTTAGGCCACGGTGTGGTTGCGTTGCACCCCCTTGAACACCCACACCCTCTCCCGCCGACCAACCCCCTTTTATTTCATTCTCTTCTCATGCACTCCCTGCGCGCGGGATTCCAGTATAAACAAAGTTCCGCGGCAAGCAGGGGCGTATGGTGGAAAAAATAATAAATGTTGGGCCCCCTCCCCCCGCCCTACTTTTCCCTCCCCTGCAAACGTAGCTCCCGCGTTCTTTTCCACCCCTCTGTTCCCCTCCGGGCTCGCATTTTCTACTTCCCTTTTCCTGTTTCGCTCGAAATCTCGCCGCGGCGAGGCCCTTCCGACTTCCTGAACGCCGCCCCCGAGAAAACTGCGAACAGCTAATTCCACCCCTACTTTTCTCTCCCTTCTCGGTTTATATTTCGGCGTATTTTTTCCCCCTGGATGGACTTGGACGAATAAGCGAAGTGCTCTTCCCCATATCCGGAAAACAAAAATAAACTCTTATTCCGTTATTGTTTCCCAAACTTACCGTTGTCGTTTAGATTTTCTTTTCCTATCGGATTCTTTTAAGACTCTTCAGCTATCTTCGTTTCGAAGTTGTCGATGAAAATATATGATAATGGATATGACCCAATTTTTTTGTAGTAAAATAACGTTGAACCATAGTGAACTCCGAAATAATCTAGTGTAAAGTTTTGCTCCAGGAAGAGTAGCATGTCAAATATATTATATAATTTATACTGNTTTGCTCCAGGAAGAGTAGCATGTCAAATATATTATATAATTTATACTGGTTTCCTTTAAAGCTGTTCGAAATTTTGTCGGAAGCAGGCAGCTACAAATCAAAACTTCACACATAGGATGGGTAGTTTGGAGCGTTCTCTTTGAAATTTGTAAATACGAAAATTAACTGACTTGTAAACTGCAAGATCACATCTTGCCTCACATTTTCACGTAAAACTGCGTCCCATAAAGAGTGCGCCAAGTATATAATAATAGGTATTAAAAAAACTTTGATTTTTTTAGTATATCCGGAAAAAACTAGGCTTCAAAAACCACAATAAAGAAATTTATAAATCAGTATTCTCCATGATATAAAATTGTTATTTTACATTTTTTTGGGGCGCAAGCAAATGTTCAATATTTACTGCAACATCTTCTTATGATAATTTTTATTAATGTTCTTATTACATTAATGACAAGTACAAATAAGATGTTTATGAACATTGACCAAATGCACAGAGTTTAAGCGTACTCTTGAAGGATCTTATACAGGGAGAGTGTGACTGGGCCATATACAAATATTTAAAGTTTTAAATTACGAAGTAAAAAACAAAACGCTAGGAAAATTGTTTGAAATACTGAGTTATCGAAAAAATTCAACCACTATACTTCATAGAAAGTAAGCGAAAATACTGAAATATCACTAAGAAATAAATTAATAGTAATCAGCTTGTTACGATAATGGCAGGGGAGCATAATTAAGATTAATCTACTCCATGGGATTTTTGTGAAGGAAAAGTGTCACTATGGCGGATACCTTGCTTTTATTGTACACAGTCGTGTGGTACTAGGCAGTTCTTTAAAAAATATGCGGTATGGTTTTCAAGACGTTAGTAATCCAAGATGGCTGACAGAATGACATACATATGTAAATATTANAAAAATATGCGGTATGGTTTTCAAGACGTTAGTAATCCAAGATGGCTGACAGAATGACATACATATGTAAATATTATTATATTTTCTCTGGGAGTGCTCTTATGAAAATGTATATAAAATTTGAACTCTCAATTAACAATGAATAAAATTTTTTATACCCAATTTTTTATCATCTCCATCGGTTTAGGAGTTATAGGCGTTTATTTAAGAAAAAAATTGTATTAGGTTCTTATTTAGTTTACAAACAAATGCTGCATATTTAAAAACCCATCCGTCTCCAGTAAGTTTTTGTTTTTGTTTATTTTAGTTTATTTTAAACTATACTATAACAAAACATTTTATTTGCAAAATGTTTTCATAAAAGTCCATTAATGTATGCTTATTATTGAAGGAAATGTTCACGTTAAGATGAGCACTTTTGAAATCCGTACTTAGATCTACTTGTAGGCTTGAGTATCCTTCCACCATCGGTGAAATAAAAATTGTAATGGGCCTGATCACTTTATTCATGCGTCAGTCAAATANCTTGAGTATCCTTCCACCATAGGTAAAATAAAAATTGTAATGGGCCTGATCACTTTATTCATGCGTCAGTCAAATAAAACTGCCAAATTATTTGAAAAGTAAATATATTACGATTTTGAATTTTTTGACGCTTATAAATTTTACAAAGACAGNAAACTGCCAAATTATTTGAAAAGTAAATATATTACGATTTTGAATTTTTTGACGCTTATAAATTTTACAAAGACAGAAAGTAAAAGAAATAATTTCAGCGTTCACAAATTTTAACCTACCACGTATAATTCAACGTAAAGGCACAGAACTATTTTTCCCCGTCATTACCAACTTGACTGGGCGCATGCACGTCAGTGTACCCGTTAAAATATACGTAGGGAAGGGCAGTGACACTTTTCAAAGGTTGATTTCAAAAGTGCTCAAATAACAGTGAACGGCCTACAGTTCCTTTATCGTGCTTGACACAGATATCTCCCCTTCCTTCACACACACAGAGTTCAATGCTCCTAAGATTTTGCGAAAAGCGTTTGCATTATGTAACCCACATTAATTAAACACAATAGATTATAATAAGTTGAAGAGCATTCTGTGGAGCACATGGCAGGACATACAAAATATGAGCGTAACGTTTGTTTTTCCCTTGTAATTTACATCCAAAGTCCTTCGGCGTAAATAAATCCAGCTAAGGCTGGTCAGCATGGAGTTATTTTGTAGTTTGATAGTAAACTGTAAAAATGTAGGTTGTTTGTGAAATTCTAGTAGGTGACAGTTTTTCTCCCCAAGTATCTTTTTTTTTTTTTTTTTTTNTTTTTCTCCCCAAGTATCTTTTTTTTTTTTTTTTTTTTTTGTAAACATCCACAACCTCAGAGCTCTAATATCAGATATTTGTGTAGAATGGACATAAACTTGACGCATATAAACTTTTCTATTATAATTCTGTCATCATTAACAAAGTTCTCCAAGCTCTCAAATTTGTTAGGATCAAGAACACTCTCTTCATAACTGCCCAGATAATCCTTAATATTGATATCTGGTCGGCTTCTCGATGCAGCCAGCTATTATGTACTGTCATGATTCAAAATACTTCTTCAATATCAGCCATTGTTGAGACTTTACCTTCACAAAGAAAGCTATTTGGACTGAGTATACAGTAAACTCTAATTCAGTTGCGAGCTTGTGTATCGCAGATACTCCTCTCTTAGGAATATCTTCTCTTCGCTATTTCCTCTCTTCGCTATCAAAGATCCTTTGGAATGACGAATGTCATATCGGTTTTCTTACTTTTTCCACTATATGTAGTGACTTATCAGTATGTTATGATTATTTCCGCTAAATTACGCTACAACGAAGCACCTTGTTACTGACACATGACTGGGGGTTTATGTAAACTGTTTTCGTGGCATAGTACATATCAACAACTAGCCAGGTCAATAAATGCTCAAATTTGTTTGCTTCTCAAACAACTCTCGTAATTTGTGGGATGTGAGAGCGCCGTTAAGTTTTCAACCATTTAAATTCCAAAATATGCCATTTAAAAAAAGTTAATTTATGAATAAGACTAACCTTGAAACTGACAACCACAAGATCTACGTAAATGTGTACAATAAACTACAGAAAACGTTATGAACTTTTCCTTTCACATTATAAATTCTATTATATAATTACAGTGTTATTTTTACTCAACGAAATAATAGGTTACTGGTTTCCACCGATCGTCGAACAAACGGGTTCTTTCCAGGAGCACAGTGTTAATATGGACAGGCCATAAATCGCTTTGAATTGTATTTAAATGAGGCAGTGTGCTTCAAATACTTCAACTGAAATAACAGTACCTAAACAACATTTTCTTAATGTTCTAGCGAGCAGTATAAACAAGGTGTCACAAATTACGAGTATACTTGACAGTAGAGATTGCAGTAGGCCACTGCCATTTCTACTATTTCTGTACAATGTTGATACTCTGGAACAAGTTAGGAGGATATACAAAGAACGTCCTACGCACAGGAATAATCCAAACTTTTGTCTAAGGGATGTACAACAAGTGGAAAAATAATATGTTCAAGAAGTGGAAAAATAATATATTTAATGATATAGTAATATTTGGAGATTTCTGTTTAATTTGGTGTATGTATAATACAATTTCGACTTCCTTAGGTATATCAAATAACTTTTTTATTGTGCTACTGCAAGAGCAATAAATTTTTTTTTTGTATTCGTGAGTACTTTTTCAGTTGAAATGCAGTAACTAAGGATCTGTTTGCTTTAAAAAACTGTGGTTTGTCTTGAATTAAAGCAGAAAAGTGCGTGGCAAATGCTAGATGCATCGGTTGCTATAACATCTGTATGATACTCAAGGAGATAATGATTACAGTGCTGGAGGGTTTTAAGTGGTGTCTCCATTTATAAGTAAAACTTTTTAGTTGCGATTTCTGAAAAAAACTACATTTTCTTGCATAAGTTTCCCATTTTCTCAAGAACGGCTTCAACTTGAACTTNGTTGCGATTTCTGAAAAAAACTACATTTTCTTGCATAAGTTTCCCATTTTCTCAAGAACGGCTTCAACTTGAACTTTTTAATTTTTACCACTTCTTCAGTGAATTATTTAAGTAATGTGCCTCTAGAGTGGTAGCGGTAGGACAAATAATTTTACCATAAAAATTATAACTTATTTTAAAAATAAAGAAATGGCTTTATTTTTTATTAAACACAATATCTTGCTTTGTACTAATTGTATATTCATGAAAATAGATCAGTGAGCGTGCAAAGTACGGATGTACATCCTGTAAAATTGTATCGCGTTATCTTGAAACGTTCCAGAGGAAATGGGATTTGAATTTATTCAAACTAACATTGTTGGTATAAGTCTCTCATACTTCCTTAAAAAAAAAAACAGCACACACATTACTCGCACGGTATTCGAAGTCGGGAGCTCTCTTTTTTGGAAAGAACGGGCAACCTCGCCTTCGGAGATTACGTCAATGTATCTGTTTCGTGTCTCTTATATTTCCCCCCAATTCTTCTACTAATGAAGCTAAAGCTTCATCAGCTTCAGAACTCTTACTCGAATGATATATACGGTAGTCAGTCATATCAATGGTGGGATAAACCATTTTCTTCCCAGTTGGTCTTAAATTACGACCATTCAACCTGTAAATTCTGTTTCTTCAAGCCATATTGGAATCTGAAATAATACATATAAAATAGGAATTAAGACGGGTTAGGTGGAGTTAAGTTTGGTTAGGTTNGCCATATTGGAATCTGAAATAATACATATAAAATAGGAATTAAGACGGGTTAGGTGGAGTTAAGTTTGGTTAGGTTAAGTTTGGTTATGTTAGGTTAAGTTTGGTTAGGTTAGGTTAAGTTTGGTTAGGTTAGGTTAAGTTTGGTAAGGTTAGGTTAAGTTTGGTTAGATTAGGTTAAGTTTGGTTAGGTTAGGTTACGTTTGGTTAGGTTAAGTTTGGTTAGGTTAGGTTAAGTTTGGTAAGGTTAGGTTAAGTTTGGTTAGGTTAGGTTAAGTTTGGTAAGGTTAGGTTAAGTTTGGTTAGGTTAGGTTAATTTAAGTGTGGTTAGGTTAAGTTTGGTTAGGTTAAGTTTGGTTAGTTTAGGTTATGTTTGGTAAGGTTAGGTTAAGTTTGGTTAGATTAGGTTAAGTTTGGTAAGGTAAGGTTAAGTTTGGTTAGGTTAGGTTAAGTTTGGTTAGGTTAGGTTAAGTTTGGTTAGGTTAAGTTAGGTTAGGTTAAGTTAGGTTAGGTTAAGTTAGGTTGGGTTAAGTTAGGTTAAGTTAGGTGCGTTTACAATTGCGTGGTCTATATTTATTATTAAAAAGTGTATCATCACAGTATACTAAAACACCATTCTGAAATAAACAAATTCAAAACTTTTGTCGCTCGATCGAGGACTCGAAAAAAAAAATCTAAGCGAAACGTCGTTGGCCCAGATCCTACGAACAGTTGTCACGCGCGGCCTTTATGCAAATCGACGGCGGTAATCTCTGCTCTGCGAGTCGACGGAAGTTCCCCCGAGCCCAAGGCGTACAGGCGAGAGGAGATACCGCCAAGCAGTTGCCGCCAAACTCACATGCGCGCCACACACAATAACCTCTTCTCGAAGCCCTTAAACATTTCAGAACCATTTTAATTTACGGTCTCAGGTGTTGCAAACAAAAAAAAATTATGATGCGTGTTGAAATTGACACAAAACTTGTTTCGTTGTCACAGTCAATGAGATGTAGGCTTTATGTTCGGCTGCAGTTATACCAACCAATTATGACCTATACCAGGTAAGACCGGTTTTCGAATCATTTACCCACAGGTAAGATCATTGGTTATTGAGTTTCGCAGTGTGTAGTACANTTATGATGCGTGTTGAAATTGACACAAAACTTGTTTCGTTGTCACAGCCAATGAGCTGTAGGTTTTATGTTCGGCTGCAGTTATACCAACCAATTATGACCTAGACCAGGTAAGACCGGTTTTCGAATCATTTACCCACAGGTAAGATCATTGGTTATTGAGTTTCGCAGTGTGTAGTACATACAAAAATTACCAACACGTGCGTCATGTACACAATTGATTACATTTGGGTCAGAATGGGTTTAGGGCGTTCAAGTGCCAAAAATTAATGTCTATATTTTGTGTGTTTTTTATAATTATGTGGTATAGCACCAAATAGCAGTCTAATGAAAGTATAAGAAAAAACAGAAAATTAATTTACAAAATGAATTACGGAAGTTATGGAAATATCTAATTTATATGTTTTGCCCAAACAATTTCAATTCTTTGCATAATTAACATGCATTGTTACAGTTCAAATGAATAGTTAATGTATTTTGGAAATTTATTTAAGTGGTTCGACCATAATTTTATTTTAAGTTTCACGGTCAAATTTAAATCCAAAATAGCCAGAATTAAACCCTAATTGCAGACGAACAAAGTACCCGAGTGAAGAGTGATGAATGGAGATATTTGGGTGGCTCTTAACATCGAGGTTTACAGAGCCGATGAGGGGTGGAGCGAGGTGAGTATGGAGCAGTGCCGTAATTAAAGGGCGGGGGAAACGGGACATCCCCGAGAAAACCCGCCGACCAGTGGCATCGTCCAGCACGGTTCACACATGCGAAAATCCGGCAGTGACCCGGCCGGGGATTGGTGGGAGGCGAGCAGGCTATCCGCTCAGCCACCGCGGCCCCTAAAATGCCCCACTTTAAAGAAATTTCTTCGTGACTATCCTAAGACTGCAAGAAACACTTCAGCTGAAATCAAGCATTGTGCTTGTGTAACATTTTAAAATTTGTTTGGCACAAAATTTCAAGTTAAAATATTTTAATTATATTAAAAAAAAAAAAGTAATTGTAACTTATTGTTGGACTGATTTGGCATTGTTATCGATGTTATATCACAAAATCATGAAATATATTAAAAACACAAAAAACATATTTAGGCACTTGAACAGCCTTGAGGTTCCCGCCTAACTGGAGCTTATTTCCGCGTTTGAGGCCGACAGGTACAGTAGCGATAAGGGCGACACTGCCTCGCCCATCAAGTACCGCCATCACCCCTAAACGCAAGGCTCTGAACAGGCGTGCAGTGTGATCGTCACACAGCGCATACCCATGGGACTTTCAGCTGCGACCCTATTCTTTAATTGGTGGAAAGTCTGTAGGAAGGTTCAGTGCAGTGTCCTTGAGCCGTTTTTAGCAATTTTGGAGTACTCTGAAATGGAGTTTATAATGTGCGTGACGTCTCGAAAGCACTCAGCAGCCCTCGTCTGAAGTGTGTTTTCTTATCGTTTATAGCACATTGGACGTACGTCAATGCTTTCACAGAAAAACGTGAATTACTAACGCACTGACACGCAGTTCAAGCGCCTGGTAGGCGTAAGCATTGAAGGGCATTGGACCCGACAAATATTTATTTTTTATTTATACCACACATTTTTCAACTTTTAGACATTTATCAGTAACTACCCCTTCCTCTAAAAAAAAGCGCTTATTTTTTACATAAATACACCCCAAAATAACAATTTGACTGTTTTATAAGTGTACAAATAGTAAAAACCAACTTACTTGAAGAAATGAGATAATTCACACTGAAGGAAGATACCAATAGCTACTTCAAGAAGTCTATTAAATCGCGCAAGGAAATGTTTTTAGCAATTAAAAAAAATTCCTGAAAATAAGGAAATTCTTGCATTTTTTGTGGTTGCTACTGAATTTTTTGTAAAATAACTTCTGCTAAGCATACCTAAAAAAAAATTAAGAAAATTAATTTAAGTTCACCTTGTTAAATTTTTTGCAGATAGTATGGTGTATTTTATTTTTCCATTGGGAAAACAGTAAAATTTTGGCTTGATCATGTCAGTTTGCAAAAACAATACGGTCTAAAAATATTTTATCTAAGGAAAAAGCAGTCACATATGATGCCTACATATTGAACAGTGTATGTTACACAAATAAATTAGCAAAATATTTGTAGCCAACGCTCTTATTGGATTCTGGGTTTTTTTTGCGCTTATATTTTTTAAAAAAGAAAATTCCGGAAGTACTCATATTCCCAACTAGACATAAACCGTACACCATAGAAAAAAAAATAAGACAAGGGAATTACGAACTGACAATTAAGTCACGATCTTAATTCTGACAAAATTTGGCAAAATCAGTAGTGTGGCATAATTATGAGTTCGTAGTTCAGCAGTTATCTCTGTACTGCTGTGTAAGGTCAATGGCTAGTTGAGAATAACGGCATTTATGTATAGATTTTTTTTTTGTAAATCATAAACTCAATAGAAAAACCAAGAACCCAGCATGGTTGTCCTTAAGTATCGCGGCCGTGCTACGACTTTTATCACCTCTCCTGGCACGCGCGTAAATCTACTGCAGTTGTCGTTTTAATGATGCAACTGGCGAGATCTGCACAGCTCCAACTTCGAAAGGCACGTGAAATATTTTATCACAGCTTGCAGATCCTTGCCAGCTTTCGCCGACAGAAACACTTTAAAGGGCGTCAGTTCCCGCCGTTTTGAATTTATCCATTTTTTCGCCGAAAGTTTTATTAAAAAAAAAATCTTTAACAGAATGTTTTTGCATGTAAAATAACTTATCAGTATAAAAAAATAAGTCGTTACTTCTTTACTGCCTTAATTAATTTTCAACCTGTAACTATCCGGGAGAAATACGTTATTTTTTCTTGCGAACTTACAGCAGCAGTCAAGAAATACTCACAAATGCACGAGGAGTGCCTACGCCTTGTCGTTTCGTAAAACACAATACAGGCTGTTCACGATAAACTGAGCATTTTTGAAAGCCCTATGTAAGATATACTTGTAGTATGCACATTGCATATTATTCCTCCATATGTANACTTGTAGTATGCACATTGCATATTATTCCTCCATATGTAAAATTAACATTGCCATTGGCCTAATCACTTTATTCATGCGTCGTTCAAGTAAAACAAGGGGGGGGGGGGCAGATATTTTTAAAAATGTTGTTAAATGTTTGACTTACTCTTTTAATTCAATGTTAATACGTGGGAGTAGTTTCCCTCTGTCGTTAACAACATTTCAGGGCGCAGGCCAGTCAGTGTGCCCATTAAAATATGTGCAGGTAGGAGCAGTGACCTTTTTCAAATGTTGATTTCAAAAGTGCCCAGTTTACTGTGAACAGCCTATACATAAATTTGAATAAAGCTTATAGCAAAAATTTCATAAATCAAAGATGGCGGGGACCAATTCCCCTTCAGAATATTTTAACAGTGGATGAAACGTAGGGTAGAGTGCGCATGCCAACTGCGCAGTGTCCAATCTCCGCGTTCCGCCATTGGACTGCTTTTCTGCCAATAGCACTATCAAAAGAAACGTTGGTAGCACTTGAGGATAAGAAACTGTATTTAAGGAAGTGCCCTGAATCATTTTTACACTTACTCTGACCTATTTATAAGGCAACATGAAAATATTCATGTTAGCCTAAATGTGTTATCAATATAATAAGGGTAGTTCTGTTGAAACACGAAACGTAAACAAACAAGTTCATTGCTCTTTGATCGCNTGTGTTATCAATATAATAAGGGTAGTTCTGTTGAAACACGAAACGTAAACAAACAAGTTCATTGCTCTTTGATCGTGAGACTTTGGCGTTGTATTAGATATGGATGAGCCAATTTTCAGGACGAGTGCACTAGACGAAAATTAGCCTACCTGATTTTTATTATATGATTTTTGCTNATGGATGAGCCAATTTTCAGGACGAGTGCACTAGACGAAAATTAGCCTACCTGATTTTTATTATATGATTTTTGCTACAGACAATGCTGAATAGTGTTGATAATGAATTTGTGGGACAGCTATCTTTTCAATACATTCCTTTAGCGTAATATCTTGCATCTAGTGAAAAACAAAGTGTTCATAAATTAAATATAGGTTTTGTTGAAAGAGTGGTTGTGAAGGTAAATCTTGTAATATTCTATGTTCATTACATATTTCTTTTAACATGTGCACCATTCCCATCCCTACACATCTCCCACCCATAGAGCACACATACAAGCAAAGAATATCTTACGGATGTCACTTTCAGACATTCAGGATATCCAAGGACATCCAATATCATCAAAGTTACTTTCAAAATACTACCAAAAGATATCCAAATGTCCCCCCAATATCCAAAATGTGATATAGATATTCTGGGTATCCTATATACATTTTCAGATGTCGCCACTTACCTTAAGTAATGGCCGTTGGTGGTTTTGTAATATCTAATGGATATTCAGTAAGTGGTACAAACTGGAATCTACTACCGGATATCCAAAGGAATAAACATTAGCGATTCACCGTAGGACTTAGATGACTTTTCGATATTGTGGATATAATTAGGATATCCGGTGGATATCCAGTGCTATGTGGGTTTAACCAATAGGAAACCTATCCTAGCGCGATTGTTACCTTCTCGTGACTTACATCNGATATCCAGTGCTATGTGGGTTTAACCAATAGGAAACCTATCCTAGCGCGATTGTTACCTTCTCGTGACTTACATTGCACTAATTTTGGTCTTGGTTCAATGGACAATCTGATGGCTTCAATGGATAATCTGATGGCTTCTATGGACAATCTGATGGCTTCTATGCTGTCGTCGGTGGTTGAGATGGTACGCTGTGGTATGGNATGGACAATCTGATGGCTTCTATGCTGTCGTCGGTGGTTGAGATGGTACGCTGTGGTATGGTGGTCAGAATATTCGCATTCCATCTAGACGAAACGGGTTCGATTCCCGGTGGGGTCACTCTCGGATTTTCTCATGGGGTGATCGTGTCGGACGATGCCGCTGGTCGGCGTGCTTTTGTCGGGGATCTCCCGTTTCCGGCGCTGCTCCATACTCACCTCGCTTCACCCGCATCGGCTCTCAAGACCTCGACGTCAAGAGCCGCGCAGGTCTCTCCACTTCACTCCACTCAAAGGTCGATAAGACTTCCATGCCCGGGCGCTGTTGCTGCCGCCCGGTGTGCTTGAAATTGTTCATCAACTTTGGAATTGTTTTGTCAGTGGGTCACCAGCTTTGTGGAATCTGCGTTGAAATCTCGTCCTAATTGTATCATACGACAAACCTTCCAGCCGACACGCCACAATGGTTACCCTCTCTTGTATGCTGAACAGCACGCAGGGACAGTCACCTTTAACATCAGAACAAGTGTTTAGCTATTGTCAACGCTATTACACGAACTCCAGCAGCAATTACACATACATTGTACAAGCAGTGCATGGCCATTCAAATTACACCCCTAACTGACCTATTTAAACAAAATCGGTACTTAATTCATGGACATCGTCTATACGAACTATGGCTGAAGAAATAGCTAGGTATGAATGNTTTAAACAAAATCGGTACTTAATTCATGGACATCGTCTATACGAACTATGGCTGAAGAAATAGCTAGGTATGAATGCATTATGCAGGCCTAATATTAGCTCATAAATTTGTCAGAAAGCACGTAAATAGCAATGCTCTTTCTTGGTTCTTCTAAGTTGAGTTTAAAAAAACTATACACATCAATTAACATGTTAAGCGTTACTTAATGTGCAGGACACTCTTAAGAGGGGCAGAAATGTACAGCGTTGCCAACATTAAAAACAATTTGCCCTTTCTGTTGTGACGGTGTGCCTAGAACACCGCGCAATTTATGCCTACTATGCTGCTGAATTACGTGTCCTAAGAGGGATATCGGCTGGGTTATTCAACATGCCTCTCTATGCCGCCGTTCGACGTCCGGCGTTTCGGGACTGCAGGTCGAGGCCTGGCTTCCTCGCCACGATCAGCTGGTCGACTGAACGATGACGAAGGGTTAGATCCCTCCACCTGCTCTACGTACACTCTCAGCACCTGGCCGGTGTTGCCTTGAGATGGCGCGACTCTTCTACTACCTCATCGGGTTGTGATTGCGCCGCCAAGACGATCAGCGCTAACTTTATGGAGTTTCCTCAACACCTGATGTCACAAACTCTGGGCGGCTGGCTAGACTGCATATACCCTGGCCTGAAGACTGCTCCAGAGAGAACATGGGGTGGGCTTCATAGAGAGAACACTTTAATAGATTAGTATTTTAATGGGCATTTATTATATTTGGGCTTTTACTTTGTAATTTTATTTAAGCCCAATATTTTTCAATTGTCAAATTTTAATCGTAATATTTTCAATCTATTAAAATTTTTTTAAAAAATCTTTTATATTTTCATATTTAAATTTTTGGGGTATTTTGCAGAAAAAAATTTTTCCCGCAATTATAGGGATAAAAACGAAATTAGCGTCAATTATTCATTTTTCACAACTGGGGATAATTCATATTGTCATTTGTTTCTATGGAATGGGTTTCTTTATTTGAGTTTTACGACGTATTTGTCATATCTGCGCAAAGTTTTAAAGAGTTTATTAGTCCATACATTGATATGGATGTTGTGGATGGACAAGGATGCATTGTTCACTGTCGTGAGGTGGGTGGGTTTCCACCGGGTGCTCCCGCCCCGTGACGCTGTTAACAAGCAATGATTAAAAAATTTTATTTGATGCATTTTTGTTAAAATCATTAGTTCCTCATACAATTTACTTTCGAATATTTTATTCTGCCTCTCTTAAACCTACAGTTATATGTCCGTCATTTGCGATCATCTTCCAATCACTGAACTCCACTGTACACCACCTGAATGTCTGATTATAACACTAAAAAATTATGTCACACAAATGTGGGATTGGAAATATTTTTGAGTATTCGCCGTCTTCAATTATTTTTTTCTGACTATTATTATTCAAACGCTATACACTCGTTCCATATTTAATCAAATAACTTTGTCAAAAAAATTATTGGTTTTCCACTGTTCGGAAATCTATACACTAGAAAAAAAGATATAGGGCCTATGAAAGAAAACTGTATAAAATGCTTTTTTGAAATCTGTGAACAACGTGTTTTACTTTGTTTGCGGTTAGTTAAGAACTTTTGAAAACTGTACTTAATATTTATTTTTCTGTTAAATTTGTGTCCTTGCATCCCACATAAACTGTATCGTCGTCGCAGATGTCATAAATTACTTTTCACGCAAATGTTAAGGCTAAATATATATATATTCTCATTCTTACGTACACAAAAATAAAAACAAGTAGAAACCAAAATAAATAACTTCAGTGCAACATTACATTTTTAATATCACCTAACGACATGGAAATATTTTTCCTCCATCATTGCCAACTTTACTGAAACCATGCCACGTCGTTTTACGTCAAAGTTTGCAGGTTTATAGTCAGGTTTTTTTTTTACGAAGTAGTTATAACGTCCTTATCGTATTCATAGCGTTTATTATTTTTACATAATCTTGACATTAAAGGAGTTTTAACGAGTGTACTTTTCGAACATATAATTAGTTTCGACCACGATATCCTCAGAATATGCTTCCAATATTCCCAGTAAACCCCGCGATGATAATAAGCAAGGTGGGTCCCGTCCCTGGTCCAAAACTCGTTCACTTCTGTGAAGCCGAGGCTATGACGTCTGCTGAGGAGTTGAGAGCTTTCGCTGCTCAAGCAAGCGAGGATATCTTCTTAATCGCGAAAAGAAGACATCCTAGTAAACGCCCTGAGAAATTAGTTTTATAGCTTGTTTCTTCATTGTTCTTATAGTTGGGTGAGGATATTCTTATTCAGGCCAACGCATTTCGTAAGCACCTACACACTTTGGGCCCACAGTTCGTAATAACATCGCAACGACTACATCTCCTGAATTCTTCACGAAACGTCGACTTCTACTCAGCATTAGTTACTTCTGATCAGAAGGAAAGTACTTTGGTAAATTTTCTTTCATCTATTTTTTTGATAATTATTTGTTTTCATGGTAATTGGTTTCAGCTCCTGCAACATAATCATATCCAGAATTGTTCGGTAACACGAATCGCAGAAATTTTACTTCGATTTTAGCGATAGTTTTCTCTTCTAACTGATATATTATTTCTAATTTTAATTCTTGCAGTATTTCAACCACAGGCGACCTTCTCTGAGAATACAATTTACTCTCAAATGTTTTTAGAGTTTACATTTTTAAAACTGAACTGTTATTACTTCGATTGTTGTAACAGTTCGGCAATACACAGTTCACTGTTTTTTTTTCATTTGTATAACTGAATTTTACTACGGTCCTTAAAATTTTTATA
>NQII01001565.1:331805-361907 GCA_002778355.1 Clitarchus hookeri
GAGGGGGGTGGATGGTACTGTAGGAAACATATACTTGGTGCCAAAGTAAAACAAGTAAAGACATTTTGTAAAAGATTTTGTTATTTGCAAATTCGGTAAAGTTCTGTAAAAATTGAATATGTTATCTGATACTACACCGGCAACTTGTTTTTTCTTGTCGTTAAATATTCTCATTATTAATTGATATTTGTATTGGCACTTACAGAGTTTGTTGCCGTTAAGCGATTTCAGAAATTAAATTTTAATTGTTCAATTTTATTCACAAAGGCGGGCAAGAAAAGAAAAAAACATTGCAATCTTGGATAACCATGCAATCAGGTTACATTTGTGTTGTAAATTTTAATAATTGTAGTCAACGAGGGAAAAAGTGATTTTGAGTATATACAAAACACAATTGAAAAACAATTAAACTTTTTCTCTTTCATTTTATTGCAATCACGTATGAGTAATCTTGCTAGTGACAGCCATATTATGTATAACTTTGTCATCAGTATTGGAATGATGACTGGGTGGTGCATGCAGAAATGAGTGGGGTATTCTCTGGGTATTCCGAGTGAAGGACTAAGGAATATCTGGCTACTGCTGCAGTGAAATGCTTTAGTTGGTGAAAATTGGAAGTTGTGTTCTTTTTTGTTCCTTATGTGTTAGGTAAAAAAATTACGTTAATATACCCTGTTTTTTTCTAACAATATCGCAGAAAGACTTGTGGGAAATATGAATACTACTTATTAGGTGCACAGTTGCGTTAATTTTTATATAAGACAGAAAGATTCAGAATGAGATTTNGAAATATGAATACTACTTATTAGGTGCACAGTTGCGTTAATTTTTATATAAGACAGAAAGATTCAGAATGAGATTAAAAAAAATGTAGGGCTTAAAAAATATTCGATTAACAGCGAACTATATCTGAGACGCGGGTTAGCTACGAGAGTCAAATAACTCCTGAAACTGTTAATGAAAGAGTTAATAAATTAACGTAGGTTACAACTGATAGTTTTCCCTGTGCCAAATAAACAAAAGGCCCCAACAAGTACTTCGAGAGAAGTTGTAAACTTCTTCGTTCAAGTTATTCTATACTACCCCCTTGAGAGGAACGGGACAGCCTGCAGTTACTATCGGCATGCTCATCTCATTGCAGTCTCTGCTATCAACGCGGTTTATTACCACAAGGTGAGCATTCCCCCCGTCTCACCAGCGTGCACTCGCCTACCTACTGAGGGGGCCGCGGTGGTCTAGTGGTTAGACTNGTGAGCATTCCCCCCGTCTCACCAGCGTGCACTCGCCTACCTACTGAGGGGGCCGCGGTGGTCTAGTGGTTAGACTACTCGCTTCCCACCTAGGCGAACCAGGTTCTATTCCCGGCGGGGTCACTCCAGGATTTTCGCATGTGGGAATTGGGACGGACGATGCCGCGGGTTTTCTCGGGAATCTCCCGTTTCCACCGCCCTCGCATTCCGGCGCTGCTCCATACTCACCTACTTCGCCGTCAACGGCTTTCAAGACCTCANGAAATATGAATACTACTTATTAGGTGCACAGTTGCGTTAATTTTTATATAAGACAGAAAGATTCAGAATGAGATTTAAAAAAATGTAGGGCTTAAAAAATACTCGATTAACAGCGAACTATATCTGAGACGCGGGTTAGCTACGAGAGTCAAATAGCTCCTGAAACTGTTAATGAAAGAGTTAATAAATTAACGTAGGTTACAACTGATAGTTTTCCCTGTGCCAAATAAACAAAAGGCCCCAACAAGTACTTCGAGAGAAGTTGTAAACTTCTTCGTTCACGTTATTCTATACTACCCCCTTGAGAGGAACGGGACAGCCTGCAGTTACTATCGGCATGCTCATCTCATTGCAGTCTCTGCTATCAACGCGGTTTATTACCACAATGTGAGCATTCCCCCCGTCTCACCAGCGTGCACTCGCCTACCTACTGAGGGGGCCGCGGTGGTCTAGTGGTTAGACTACTCGCTTCCCACCTAGGCGAACCAGGTTCTATTCCCGGCGGGGTCACTCCAGGATTTTCGCATGTGGGAATTGGGACGGACGATGCCGCGGGTTTTCTCGGGAATCTCCCGTTTCCACCGCCCTCGCATTCCGGCGCTGCTCCATACTCACCTACTTCGCCGTCAACGGCTTTCAAGACCTCGATGTTTACGAGCCGCTCAAATTTCTTCCACTTGCACTTTTTATTTACCACGCGAGGTGTTGCACTAATGACAAACACGCTGGACTCGCATTCGGGAGGTCCCAGACTCGACTCCTGATACCGCCATTTTGATATCNCGGGAGGTCCCAGACTCGACTCCTGATACCGCCATTTTGATATCGGATTTGAAATGGTTTTCCAAGACGATTACAGGCGAATCCGCGATGAATAAAACCAAATGTAGGAATTAAAATTTATAGATTTTTCCTTACAAATCTCAAAGTTGAACAAAATTATTATGGTAGGATACAGCTGAAAATAATTTTCCATGTAATTAGAATGTCATGAAGTATATTTCTTTGAAATTTTTATTGCGGTTCACCTGTATTTCAGTTTTAACTTTTGAAATAAAATTCTAAAGGCAAATTTTGAAAGTTAAACTCTTACTGGAGATGAGCCAAGTGTTGGATTTCAAAATAATTTGCAACATGCCACTTATTGTGACCTCAGTTGACTTTTACTGAAACCCAACTTTGTGTTTAAATACATTTTTGAAATTTTTCGGAATCAAAATTTTAAGTTAAAATTCTTATATTTACGTAAAAAATTAATCATATTTACTGTTTTAATTATTGGAAATTAATCCAGTTATTGATATGGTGTCATAAAACCATCAAATATCATTCAAACCTATAATTTGTTTTTCTTGTNGGAAATTAATCCAGTTATTGATATGGTGTCATAAAACCATCAAATATCATTCAAACCTATAATTTGTTTTTCTTGTGTAGCTTAAAAACATTTCACTTTAGTGATAGCTCATCTTGTTAGGTCACCCAGACGATGGAAGAGTCGATAAACCCTTAAAAGTACGTACTTTTCACAGTTAATATATTCTGCACATATATCTACAATTTTCGTAGCATCAGAATTCTACAGTCTTTGTGTAGTAATTTGATTAACATTTTGAACTGTCTGCTTAATGCAGCAACAAAACTATATTTATAAATTACCAGCGTGAATTATTCGTTATTTTGAAAAGTCGAAAATAAAACACGTTAAAAGTAATTTAAAATAAGATTTATTATTGATTATAACTGATACACCGCCATTTATGAGATATTAACCCACTAGTTTAATTTTAGCTTCATTCTTTTATCTTCAACTTTAAAGAAAAATACTTGGGAATATATATATATATATATGTGTGTGTGTGTTTTATATATATAAATTTTTTAAAGAAAACCTGTGATATATACATATCACAGGCTGCCTCTAAAAATGGTTTAGAACGTAGTGTTACACAGTTTGATGAAAACATAGTGAGTGCCAACAGCCATTTCCAAAAGGAAAGAGGATGACATTACCGACCGTGTTTTTTGGTTGTGTAAGATCTCCTTTATACAAAACACCATTCACAGATTTGTTGCTTAATCACAAGTAGTTTCTGATATTTGCAACTAAACGCATTTTAAAACTCAAATTTTCGGTAGCACTCTTAATAATTACTTTAGGGGATGAGTTGTACATACATTTTCGTCTCACAATTTCGTAAAGAATTGTCTGCTGAAGTCTGTCCATATGTTTTAGAAACACACACATATACAAATATATATGTATGTATATATATATGCGTGTGTTTATTTAGACTACATATTTTTTATGTTCTAAAAACACGTTCTATCTCTTTCTCATACANCTATGTATATATATATATGCGTGTGTTTATTTAGACTACATATTTTTTATGTTCTAAAAACACGTTCTATCTCTTTCTCATACATTTAAGTCCCGTGAGCACTGCACAACTACAGAGTAACATACCTAAAAACGTGGAGGCGAAACAGCCGCTTAAAACCACGAACTCCAGCTGCACACGCCAGCAAAATGGCGCCACTGAACAGGCAACGTATTGGAACGCCGTTCGCCGATCAGCACCTGGTAACCTACTCGCCAGCCGGCAGCCTAGCCAATAGGGAAACTTCCCGCAGCACACAGTAGCCTATCAAACACGATGCACGTTCTCAGAGCTTCTCGCAGCCAGTCAGCGGATAGCTATACGCCACCATCGAAGGAACAAACACGCAGTTTCACTTCTCTGTGCCTAGATATTCTGTGATTTCGATAACAATAACACGTACTGAGAATTGGTTTCTCTCCCGAGAGCTTTATCAGCCTTATTCCAAGAAAACTCAATAAATCATTTTACACGTGCTTTTACGAATTCCTCATCCATTATACGAACGCTTAAATAAGCATCTGTGCATAAAATGAATCATTATTATTTTTATTACTATGCGTTACTGAATGGATGTTGGATAACATAAAAGTTGTTTTGGACTTTGTGAATCGCGTAGGAGATTTTTTACGTTACCTGCGGTTGTGTGATGACAGGCCAACTTTTGCTTGTTATGATCTCCATTACCCACTGCATTCTCCAATCACAGCTGTACAAATCATACCCACGTGAAATTAATAACGTCGGAGCTCGAAATCCTATCTTCGAGAAGAAAAGTAGGAGCACGTGAATTTTTCAAATTCTTTCCGTGGCAGGATAAATTTCAAAAACATGTATGTTTCAGTGTTTCTTTAAAGAATGTACCACAGTGTGATTTTGAGGAGCCATGTTCAACTCTTTAGCCAGTCATGAACACGAATAACGTAACCGTATCACGTGGAACCAAGTCGAATTAAAAATTTCTTTAACCCCCTCGCGTCATGGCAAGTGAGAAGTTAAAGCTTATGACACATAAATTCGTGAAATCAACATACCTCTATCAATAAGATTTCATAGTCGCAACTATTGTATTACCATTTCGTCAGCTGCGTTAATTTTTGAAGCTGGCCGCTTAGTTCCAATGAATCTCATAATTAGCCAAATCAGGGGAACTTTAAACGTGGGGAGAATACAGCATGATGCCTTCAACATGACAACGTTATCATCATTTAATTTTTGCCGCTTCATTATGCTCTTATTTTGGAGGGGGCAAATGATCACATATAATATATAATGGAATCTCTCCTGAGTATTCTGGACGGGATTATTGCAGTGGCAAAAAGTATGTCGAAACAGAGTAGAAAACACCACGCAAGGGGTTTGATCCCAAGTTTAAAAAGACGGGCAAAGACGGGATCTTTTTACAACGTAGCCAAAATTGCGTGAGGGGTGGGAAAGGTGATGACCGGCGGGNATACAAACTAAAGGCGTTGATATTTTGCGGACATTTTCCTTCGCAGTGTGAATGAATTAGTGTGCCCGCTAAAGCCCTTTAACAGTGGATTGTAACACCGGGGTTTGCGTAAAGAAGTGAAAAATGATTGTGAAGAAAATACGCGGGTCATATGCAGTATGGCCAACCGTTTGGTTGCAGAGGCCCCATGAAACAGGCATAAGAAATTGCAGATATATGATGGCAAAACTTCATGTCGCTATTACTACAGTCGGTGAGATGCTGAATAATGTCCGTGGTAATATTCTTCGGCGTGCGGCCGCATGCCAGCGAAGACTGTGGGCGCTTTGAACATCTCATATAAATTCCGCCCGTCTAACAAAGTGTTGTGGACCACTATTTTGTACCGCTAGTTTGGCAGTCATGCTTGTACTGTAAATTATGTGCATTAATGTGCACTGTCATAAAACGACCCACATGTTGTATTTTCGGTTCTCACTTCAATGCGCACACTGAGAGAACAGCCAACAAAACATTTGTTTGTACAGGGCCAAAACAAATATTGTGTTGCCCTAAAAAAATATTTTGTTGAGTCAACAAAACTTGAAAAACAACAAAATTAATTTAGTTCATCTAACAAAATATATGCTTGAATTAACAAAACATATGTTTCGAACCAAAACAAATCAGGGTGTCAACACAATATTTCGTTGGATCAACTGTATTTGTTTTTTAGGCCACTCGTTTTATTTCCTTCGTTCGAAAATACAGCACGAGATTTTCTTTGCATGTTTTGTGACAATTAGGTAAGTAACGGTTGTTTTTAGTGCATTTTATTGATGCTTAATAATTGCATAAACATCCTAATGAGACAAGAACAATAATAAATTAAAAAGTAAAGCTGTAAAACTTGCAATATTTATTTTCACATATTGTGCAGTATATGAATTATATATTAAAAAACATTTAATCTTTTCACGTAGTCGCTTAGGCTGAAGTTGCTTGGGCGTAGTGCACGGGCGCATATTATCAAGGTTCGAATTTCAGTTGAGTTTCACTTTTTTTTTATGTTAGCCAAAATTGTTTAATGTCCGTAGAGCCAAATAAACCTTAAGTCGTACCCACCAAATCTTTGCTTGGGGAAATCAAATTAGAACAACAAAATAATTTGGCTTCAACAACAAAATACTTCATTGCCATTACACAAACAATTTACTTGGTTGCGCCAAACAAACATTGTTTGACGTAACAAAACCTTTTTCTGAAGGCAATGCCGTGATAAAATACATAATTTTCTTACACACGGAGTATATGTATATATATAAATATTGCATGTACACACTGATACATACATACACTGAAGGGCCAAAAAACTGGTACACCTGCCTAATATCGTGTAGGGCCCCCCGAGCACTAGAAGTGCCGCAAGACGACATGGCATGGACTCGACTAATGACTAAAGGTATGCAGGAGGCATTGAAATCTGCGCCAATTTGAGAAAGGGTTGCACGTCTGTCACGTTTAATGATTCTCGTCAGTCGTCGTTTGTCCCGTTCGTTCATGATCTTTTTCAGGCCGCAGCGATGTCGAAGATTTGATGTTTTACAGGATTCCCGATATTCACGGCACACTCGTGAAATGGTCGTACGCGAAAATCCAAATGTTATCGCTACCTCGGAGATGCTATGTCCCATCTCTCGTGCACCGACTATAACACCACGTTCAAACTCACTTAAATCTTGATAACTTGCCATTGTAGCAGCAGTAACATATATTTTTGGTCTTATACAAACAAGTATTTTGTTGGCTGAAACAAACCTTTCGCTCAGTAAAGGTGGGAGGAGAGTAATCTATCCACTACACCACCGCAGCCCCAAAGAACCCGGAGTCGTACGAACAAACCTGTTGGCCAGCTGAACGCCCGCCACTGCTCCCAAATGCGAAAATCTGTTTGTCCCCACAGAGCATCGAACCCTGATTACTTTTGTGCGCGGCCGGCGATCTACCGGCCCGACCACAGATGCCGTATTTTTCGGCACGAATCAGGAACACAAAGCAGATGTCAGCTATGTTATTTTGACAGGCGTATGTCAACATTTTTCAAGGTCAATAGAATGTCTCTCTAAATAACCTCTGAAAAATGCACCCATTCTGACCCAATATACACAATTGTGATCATTACGCACGTGTAGGTAATTTTTGGGTCTGTACTGCACACAGCGAAGCTCAATGACCAATTACCTTAATTGTGGTTAAATGATTCGCAAACCGTATTGCTGGTCTAGGTCTTAATTTTTCCATATAAATGTAGCCAAACATATAGCCTACATCGCATTGGCTGTGACAACGAAACAAGTGTTGTATCGACGTAAGTACAGCACGCATCATATATTTTTTTGTTTGAAATATCTGAGACCATAAATTAAAGTGGCACTGAAAGGGTTAAGGGGTCCACCTGGCTAGGTCGTCAAACAGTCCGCAAAGCTCCAGGAAAAATTTTTTTTTATTAAAAAATGGTTCCGCGTGCGAAAATATATCCACTTCGGAATATCATATTCACACATTCTAGATCCGACAAGTTTCAGTTTTATACTTCCGTTTCTAATGCATATTTTTTAAAGTGATAATCGCTGAAAAGTGTCTTTCCACAATCATTTAAGGGTGTCGGCTACAAATAAATTCAATATTTCATTAGCATCGCAGTATTTTCTACGTTATTTTTGGTGTATAAACTGAGATATAAATTACTAAGTACATACTTATATTTTTTGTGTGGTGGAAATGATTTGAAAATGTGACATCCACAATCAGTGAAGCAAATGTTTCTAACGTCTGGTAACTTGGTTAAGGGAAGAAATGTAATTGTGAGGTTTAAAGTACTGGATCACTATTATTGTGTATTTCTTTTCTACACACGATAAAGTGCAGGCTATAGAGTTTCTGGCTTATGACGTTCTAGCATTGACTGCATTGCGTGAGACCTGCATTCTTAAGGGAAGACACGTGTTTCAGTACTATTGCATACTGTGCATTCAGGTTGTCTTAACACTGTAACTTTTTTGTCAACTAAATGTTTACGTTACCGGCTACGTAATTTTGAAAATTGCGTTTTGCGTTTGGTCAGTATCATAACTTACAAATTACCAAATAGGCCCTACTAATTAAGAAATCGCCTGCATAATATTTCTGTAGACTTGAAAGATTCAGCACTTTTAGAGTTGAGGTTTAAGGATCTCTGGATTATTCGTGACTCAATATTTAGGATTTATTATGTAATTAGAGTTAAGTAACTATTTAAATAATTATTTTGTGCTGTTAGAATTAAATGACAAGGAGTGCTACACATATTTAAAAAAGAATAACTGTTTTGCTTATAAACTTAAGCATTTTAAGCTTTATATTTATTTTCACTTTTATCTGGCATCAGCGACGTCGTGTTTTACAACAAATAGCGGCATTACATGTAGAACATTTGAACGTTACGGGGTTTCAATTGAAACCCCGCAAAATTGCAATACGCAGTTTGCAGGAAAACGAAAAACAATACTAATTGGAGCGAGGGCCCGGTTAATTAGCTTTCGTGCAACGCGCTGTGAAACCGTGCGCGAATATAATCAAAATGGCCATCAAAGCTTCCATTCACAAATAAATGTGGTACACTTATTTTTATTTTCTGCGCTTGTCCCGAGCATTGTCTTAAGAAGAAAAACTAAGCTGACAAAATCCAATCGGCTTGGAACGTTTGAGATTCAAACAGAGATGAACATCTTTTAAATAATGATTTCCGTAAATTAAATTAAATTTTAATTGCGCTTAAAATCTGTCAAAAGAAGTATACTGAAATTTCAGAGCATTTATACTGGTAACCGTGAGACCAACTCTAGTAGTGTTTGGCAGTTATATTGGCACAATGCCGTTCCGGGTTGTGACTCAGAAACTTTTTACTGCACGACTGATCGGCTGGAATGGACACTCTACCCGCTATTTCTTATACTGATGCAACAGAGCATTTCTCCCCATTTTGATGTCAAATTTCACTGGTTTGGTCTATACACATTTCAATTATTTTTCCGCTTAAACATACAACACTCGTGAAAATGTAAATATTATATAACTCTTGTTTGAAAAGTTTGATGGCAATGGTATAGTTTAATTAGGACACCATATAATTTTTTATCACGCTTAATCTGACGCCTCTGTTGACTATTTTCACCTTAGGATGAAAGTAGATCACACATGTTGAAATGTTATTACTGATAATTTGTTTCCGATGTATCTCATTCGTTGTTTTTTGTCTTATTTGTCATTATGTAATCTTATGTGTTTGGTGTTGTCCTTTGTCTGATTGGACCACAAGTCCTAGAATCAGATAAAGTAAACTCTTGGTTTCTAAACATTGTTCAACGTCATTTTAGATAATATGAATCTGTTATCATGTAGATTAATTTTCTTAAATTTTTAATTTTTATATATTTGCTTATTACGCTTTACTTATCTCCAAACAGTTATTCTTTGATATGTTTGTAATTTGAGGATGTTTTACCATTTTTGTATTCTTGCATAATTACAAAAGTAAATTATTTTCAATTTTAGTTGTATTGTTTTTTATTCCCCATGTATTACACTGGAGAGTCAAAAAAACTGGTAGAGGCATGCGTATGCAGATAACAGAGATATGGAACCAATCAGAGTAACGCGATGAGGTCGGCAGCGTCTATATAAGACCACAAGCGTCTGGCAAAGTTGCTAGATCGGTTACTGCTGCTACAATGGCAAGTTATCAAGATTTAAGTGAGTTTGAACGTGGTGTTATAGTCGACGCACGAGAGATGGGACATAGCATCTAAGAGGTAGCGATAAAATTTGGATTTTCACGTACGACCTTTTCACGAGTGTACCGTGAATATCGGGAATCCGGTAATACATCAAATCTTCGCCATCGCTGGGGCCTGAAAAATATCGTGAACGAACGGGACAAACGATGAATGACGAGAATCATTAAAAGTGACAGACGTGCAACCCTTTCTCAAATTGGCGCAGATTTCAATGTTGGGGCATCAACAAGTGCCAGCGTGCGAACTATTCAAGGGACCATCATTGATATGGGCTTTCGGAGCCGAAGGCCCACTCGTGTACCGTTGTTGACTGCACGACACAAATATTTACGCTTCGCCTGGGCCCGCCAACACCGCCATTGGATTGTTGATGACTGGAAACACGTTGCCTGGTCTGACGAGTCTCGTTTACAACTCTATCGGGTGGATGAACAGGTACGGGTATGGAGACATCCTCATGAATCCATGGACCCTACATGTCAACAGGGGACTGTTCAAGCTGGTGGAGGCTCTGCCATGGAATGGGGCGTGTGCAGTTGGCGTGAAATGGGACCCCTGATACGTCTAGATATGACTCTGACAGGTGATAGATACGTAACCATCCTGTCCGATCACCTGCACCCATTCATGTCCACTGTGCATTCCGATGGACGTGGACAGTTCCAGCAGGACAATGCGACAACCCACACGTCGAGAGTTGCTACCGAGTGGCTCCAGGAACTCTATTCTGACGTAAGACACTTCCATTGGCCACCTAAATCACCAGACATGAACATTATTGAGCATATCTGGGATGCCTTGCAACGTGCTGTTCAGAAGAGATCTCCACCACCCCGCACTCGTATGGATTTGTGGACTGCCCTGCAGAATTCATGGTGTTAATTGCCTCCTGCATACCTTCAGACATTAGTCGAGTCCATACCATGTCGTCTTGCAGCACTTCTGCGTGGTCGTGGGGGCCCTACACGATATTAGGCAGGTGACCCATGTTTTTTTGGCTCGTCAGTGTATTTAGCTATATTTCACTTTAAATAAATGAACTTTGAAAAGTGGCTGCTTTGGCAGATAAACAAATTATTTTATCGGCTGAAAGTAAAGCTACTCCTCGTTTTCACTTGGAGTCCCTGCTCTCTTCTCTTTTTGGCTTTCCCGGTGATTGTCTTTCCGTTCGCCAGGACAGCGCTAGCACGTAATCCTATTTTGCGCGAGCGGTAACCTTGTTAAATGTTATTATGAAAATGTAAAGAGTAAGCCGTAAAATAATTTCCCCAGAAAATGATATTTTATTTACTAACTACGATTACGTTGAGTATATTTTACGAAATGAGTAAGGTTGTTTATTCCGATCTCATTCTGCGTGTTGAATTCCAAACTTACAGAACAAAACTAAAACCCAGCACTTTTAACATGCCTCATTAAAAACAACTGATTTGTTAAAAATTAGTACCCCTTTTTTTCCTCGCAAAATTAATAACATAAATTAAGACTATTGTAATTGTCCAACCGATAGCTCCTTATATGCAACTTCATAAATGCAGTTAACTTGCCATGTATTTATTCTATACAGTGAATGTGACACACTTAATAGTCATGAAATGCTCAATTGACAATTTCAAAGGAGGGCATCTTACGAGAACCTGATTTTCACTAAATCCTTTCTACTACTGAAGTGTTAAAAAAAACCACCTAATACTTCGTTTAATGTAAGCCGTTTACTCATCTTTGGTTGGTAATGCCAGATTACTATAAAAAAAAGTTCTGAATTTGGATCCCGGTTTGTCCTACGTTTAAATTAATTGCATTAGTAAGCGATTACATGATTTACTGAATTTTTGCTGTCGTTCAATGGCAGTGTTGTTTACTTCCAAATATTCCTAAATTATTTAAAGTGTGCTCATTCAGAATAACTGAGCTTTAGTGTTAGATTATTGGTTAAAAGATACAAAGTTATGGCAAACTCGTTCATCGCAAGTTATTTGGTGTGTTTAGAGATAAGCTTTCACATTAATTAGAGTTTTGCAAAATGGGACGTACGGTAGACTTCAGCAGTTGCATCGAATGTTCTACGAGACACTTATGTATTATGAATAAAAATTATTTAAGCTACGGCAGGTCAGCTCCATATTTTCCTCACAAGTAATTCGCTAAGGGATTACAATCGGACCTAAGTGCACCGCGTTCGAATTCCGAAAATCTCATTGGAATGTGTTCCATTTTAGTGTGAAATTTATGTTATCTTAGCGTATTTCACCCCTCCCCCCTTGCAATTTACCTACTGGCGTCAAGTCATAGTGTAAGTAAAGGAAGAAGTTCACATAAATTAAAATGAATAAGAAATAAGATTAAAATGCATTTAAGCACACATTTATGAAAATCTGTGCCAAAGTGAGCGATTTAAAAACTAAATATTTTACCAAGGGTAGCGTTTATATAAAAAAAACTCCTTGTGTAACAAAATTTTCGATAAAATCTAAATTTTAATAGAAGATTAAAGAAAATAACTTACTAAATATCTCCCGAAAGTTGAACTATTAAGAGATAAACAATAATACACGATTTTTTTTTATCTCAACATGGGAACCGAAAAGTTATTCAATTTGCCAATAAATTAGGCACAACAACAACCCTTAAAATGAGGAATCTATGTTTGGAGCTCATAATGAACCTTTCCTACCTATTAGTTTTAGAAAGTAGAAAAGAGAATGAGAACTAACGTCATTGCGCTGTTATGGTTTGGTTGGAAAGAATTCATTAATTTTATTTAAAGTTGTGGTATGCTGCATTCTTTCCCCCATCTTCTAAAAGCTGTATTTTAAATTTTGGACATGCAACTCTTCACTAATGGAATGGAGACTGAAAATCAGATAAAAGGAAAATGAAGAGACTAACTTAAAACACGGGGGCTAACGAAAAATATGCACGTTCCTCGGACTGAATTAAACATTTTCTTCACTGTAATCTCATGCTTTAAAGCTACTGCCTAATATGCTCTGATTTCGTGCATTTGCTCTTATTGCTTTTTTACAATGTCAGTTTCAGCGAATTGTAATACTTAATGGGAAGGTAGATTACGAATATCTAGTGGCGTTGAACTACAGTAATGCGAAGCTAAATAATTAATTTTCATCACTGAAATGTTACTCATGAAAAATCCAGTGATTTACTTCTTGTGACAGGCGAATCAGTGGAAGCCTCTGTAGATGAGTGCAAATTAACTTGAAACAAAATGCATTTAGTAACTTAAATAATCAGTAAACTAAATATTTTTCTAAAATTTCTAAATATTTAGTGGACAATATTAACTTATGTATACTATTCTTAAATCATATAAGAAAAATATATTTTATTGTGGCAACCTAAAAAGTCCGGACATTGCAGAAATATGAGTTTTATCTAAAGAACAACATAATAAATTGAAATTTAGAAAAAAAAATTCCCTTCAACTTGAAATTAGTGACGTGGAGAAAATACCTCTTTGATTTATACTCTTTTAATACCACAAAATATTAAAGATTGATTATTACAATGTTGACTCTCAAGAAATTGTATATAACTTACTTGAATGCCTTTACTTAATACGTCAATGGCTCACTTATGAGCTAAATTTTAAATAATCCCTGCTCGTAAATGTTTATACAGCATTTTAATTTGACTTTCTCGCTGTAACGTTGGCAGCAATGTGGGAAAAGAAGTTATATTCCTTAACGTCGTATTAGAAGAACAATACTTGAATTTATGAACATTAATATTACTTTTTAGATATTGTGTTTTATGCAATTAAAAGTAAAAAAAATGGCAGGTTGTTAGGAATGACGTATATGCGTTCCGCGCGACTTCACAGTTTCGTCTGAACGACGCGAGAATACAAGTCGTCGGGTTCATACAAATGTTAATTTTATATGCGGCAAAAGAATACAAAGGATACAAAATGCACAGGAAAGTAGATCCAAAGTACGGCTTTTAGAAAAGCGCAACCGCGTAAGCTCTGTTATAACGTATTGATATGCATTTATATTTTAGGCTGTGAAATATTTAAGGTTATGCCTATATTCGTTGACCAGGGAAGGTTTATGTTAACTAAACTGAAGTTATTTATGAAGATAGCACAGGGACTTAATTGAATTATTCTAAATTACGATAAATATAAGCTATTGGCGAAGTAGGTCTTAGAAGTTCTTTAGTCGATAAGTTACAATATATAACTAAACTGAATGGCATCATAGTCGTAGACTGAATATTGTATCGGGAAGTGTCTAGCGACACTAGCCGCACCTCTGTACTGGAGCTGGAATGCCTTTGCAGCTACATGTACAGGCTGTTTGGAAACTACACGCCTAAACTACGGCAGGTGATTCCTTGTGAAAAATAAAGTAGAAAATATACAGAACACCCCATAACTAAACGGAATAGTAAAGGAGAAATGAACATGTGATTATTGGGTTTTGAAAACGTATTTTCGCCGAATGCCTTGTACAACGCCTGCGAAATCGGTAGCAGAAATGTAACTTATGCTCTCCACGTTGCAGAAACACATGCGTAATGCTGGCCGTCCTCGGTCTGTGCATGTAGATATGGGACTTTCAGCGGTGACCCTTATAATTGTATTGAAGAAAATTCCGTAGAAAAGTTTGCACTGGCTCATATCGTAGTTTGACTCGTGTTCGGCTGGTATGTTTTAAGCTACGGCAGTCCGAAAAAAAACACACGTGATGTTAACATCGTGGTTGAATCGATGACAGTATCCATGCTTAAATTAAGTGAACCTTTAAGGACGTAAATGTGATTCTAACATGCTAATATTTTATGTACATAAAACAAACAATCCAATATAAATAATTTCATTGTTTACAAATATAAATATTACGAAGTTAAAACAACGCCCCAACAAGACCAAATTTCCCCAAATTCGCTGCCTATTTAACTGCAAGCATTACATTCAATGTGCTCGTAAAAATATGTGCAGTTGCGACCGGAAAATATGTTTATTTTTTAAAAGAGTTTTAATGAGCCACGATTCAGCTGTAAGACGATTTAAAATTAATTTACTGTTAGGAAAGACACGGACTGCGCTATACAGTAAGGCATATTGTGTACAGTGCTGGCCAGATATTATTGTCCATTTCATGTATGTAGGGTAAATTTTGACAGACAATGTAACCAGCCTACACATTGTGTAAACAGTAAATACTCTGGTTTGCAAAGTATTGTATCAGGTGATGAGTTATTACGAGATGTGTGTTGTTATGTTGGCGGACTATGGAAGAAAATAGTACTCAGAAATAAAAGTTGTAATTTTTAAATTTAACTACACTTAAAATATTTATGGTTTAAATTATGTTTTTTAAAGTAATAAGCAATTTGTTTTTCCTTTCAGCGAATTGGCTTTAAAAGCACGTGTAGCAATTACGGTGGAGCATGCGAACACTTACAATCAGTGAAACGTTCCCAGACCCGTGAACGCCATTGTGCAGCTGCTCTTTTTCGTTACGTTAATGCATTTTGCTGTGTTGTCGGAATATTTTACCGGTAGTTAATAATTTTTGTACTTGCGTTCGTTAATCATAATTAGTTGACGGTGCCATTTAATTGCGTTTTATTGCGTGAAATGTAATGGCACGTGTCACTGTCAACCGCTTGATAAAGTGGTCGTCCGCCATTTTACGCATCCGCAATAGAGAGCCAGATGGATTTACGTCCCGAAGTTCAAGTGGTATTTGGCTGAAGCTTGTGCTTTCGGGAAACGGTAAAGCGTCGTACTTACAGAATGATTTTGCAAATAAATTATTTCGTATAAAATAAAACGTAATTTTAATGTAGTAATCGTCCAAGAATTCCCAAGTGTTTGAGTTGCGACTGGAAATTAAAACAGTAAGATAGCGTGTTCTGTTAATCAAGTATATCGAAACAGTTGTAATGTTTGAAATGTACGTGGCCTAAAAAAACTATGAACTTTGTTAGCATACCGTCTGAAGGAAAGAAAAGTTTATGAGATCACTTTCCTGTCTGTGCGTGAATGAGTGTAAGTTTGTATGTGCAACTGTGTGTCTGTGTGTGTGTGTCCATAAAATCTTTGGAACCTGCGAACCGAATTTCACCATTCTCGGTTTGCATATTGTACTTAGCAAGAACATCTAACTTTTACAGGTTTTGACCGCGTCGGATGCTTACTTTCAAAATGGTGGTCCTGTTAATATTTAGAGTGCTATGTCATATAGGCAACCATTTAACCAATTTTAACCTAATTTCGTACGCTAACAGCGAATCGTGTAAGTATTTAAATGAGCTAAGGATTTTATTATTGGTAGACCATTTTGGAAGACAGCACTACATGAAAAAATAAAGCTTTTACATCATATCTCGGAAACTGCTCAACTGATTCCCAATAAATTAAACATGTGAATAATACTATAAGAGGCCACATAAATACATTCTATTTGAATAGATAAGAAACTTATTTTACAAATGGCGCTCATATAGATATTTTAGCATAATTTGCTGTACCTACCACACCGTTTGACCAATTTCAACCTAACTTTGTAGGTTGGCAGTATGTATTACTAAAATCAAATATGTCTACATAGAGCCTTGTTTGTCCTCCATTTTATAAGATAGAGCCACATCAAAAATAGAGTTTATATGCCATATCTCGGGAAAAAAATTCATTGATTCATACCAAATTTAACAATTAAGTATTACTACGGTATGCTAAGAAAATCAATGTGTTTGAAAAGGGTCAGACACTTATTTTCAAAATGGCCGCCAAATAAACATTTTAGTAAAGACTCGTAAGAAGAACTACCAAAAAATGCTCTCTCACGAAAGACCTTGAAATATTGCAGGCGGGCATGTAAACTCGTATGTTTCAACATGTCAGACACTTATTTTCAAAAAACCCGGCCATATAATCATTTAAATTTACTATGCTATATCTAGGAAACAATGTAATAACCCAACCCTACTTTGAACGCTGATAGTATCTATTCAAAAAATTATATGTATTCACAGCATCTCTTCTTTTTCTTGCCATGAAAGAAATGTATCTTTTATATCATACATCGGGGAAATAACTTACCGATTACTACTAAATTTGGCAATCAAATAGTAGTACGGTAGGTCATAAAAATTATAAGTGAGAAGTGGGTCAGCTACTTATATTCAAAATTGTTGCCATAAAAACGTTTTAGTTTAGTCTGCTTTATATACCACTATATATATTATTTTTCAGACTATTTAGATTGATTACAACCGAAGTTGATGCTCCTGATCGTACCCCTGTAAAGCATGCCAGATTATGAAACGACGGGTTCTGGTTTCGAGTCCTGGGTAAGGCACGTGTGTATGCGTAATTGTCTCACTATTATAGCATGTGATTCTATTTTCATATCTTATGATATTTCCGTCATTAAGGCGCCAATGCCTACCTACAATTTACTCTTTTAAGAATTTTATCATAACTATTTGCATCCATGGAGAGGAAAGTAGGCTCATTAGTTATATTGGTAACTTATTATTGTTATTAGTATCGGTACTAACAGCGACATATTTATCGCGTTTTGTTCTTTCGATGAGGATAAAACTTGGGAAAATATAATAATTTGAATATTATTTCCGCACGAGGAATATTTTCCACTACTTCACCANGTATCGGTACTAACAGCGACATATTTATCGCGTTTTGTTCTTTTGATGAGGATAAAACTTGGGAAAATATAATAATTTGAATATTATTTCCGCACGAGGAATATTTTCCACTACTTCACCAAAATAATATGCAATTCAAAATGATACCGTCTTACAATCTTATAAGAAGAATCGCCAAATAACGCTGTGTCATGAAATACGTCAAACTAAAGGCCCCCCTCCCCTTTTAAATGGAAATAAAATAAACAGAGCCATAGAAGTCTTACTTGGCAATGGCAAAAATAAAATAGGTAGAAATGCCAACCTAGCTGTGATTTCCTACACTCAAGTAAGCTAAACCCAGTCTTTCAGTGACTGCCATGAAACGAAACAAGAGGAAAAGGTGACCAAAAATGCATTTGCATTGGGACTTTACTCATAGCATTTGTTTACGTTTTCTTTTCCATTGATAATAGTTGTGGTGGAAGGATACAGTGTGGGCGTGATAGTTTTCTGGAACTGTCAAAACTGACCCCATTCATTCTAAATTGACAATATCTGCCGGTGCAATATACCTACACGCGATTGAGGGTACAAGGACAGTATGGGATAATACATTATTTGGATTTTTTTGTAGATGTTTTGAGGATGTACGAGAAATTACTATTTCCTTTACAATTGTCTGTTGTTCGATCTGGCTAAAATAAGTCAGGCGCACCAACCCTCGGCGACAAATGTTGGTAAATTACGGCGCGTCAGCCACAAAATTTACATCTCTTCGCCGATAGTGTAAAAAAAATTAAAAATGTTCGCCGGAGTATGACAGCCGCTTTTGTGACTCCCGTCACATGTGGATCAACAGGACACGCCCTGGAAACATGCGGCTCACGCTGCCAACATTCCGCTATGCGTAAAAAATTTCCCTACTGAAATTCAGTCGGCGGGCTATAACTGCGGTCATTCATACACACGCACAAAGAGCCAATCTAAAAAAAAAAAGTCTTTTGATGTTCACCTCAAAAGCCTTCCCGGAAGTGGCAAAGGCCAGCTATAAAATTGAGGTCAACGGGAATTTCGCTTCGCTATTTTATTTTTTTCGCCACTCTCACACACACGCACGCGCACACACACGCACGCGCGCGCGCGCTTACATATTCTGAGCACTCAGGGATTTTTTAATCACACGCAAGCTGGTTTTTCGCGGGTGAATTATGCATTCTGGCAGGGGAACATTCTGGAAGGTGTCCAAGGCCCGTTAAAGCGGGGCACGCTGCGTGCCTTCGAGTTTAATATTGGCGGTCTTCGGGCGATATCGAAACCGAGATCCTCTGGCCAGCGTCATATATATATATATATATCCTTTTCTCAAATGATGAAGGTGGAAGGATCATATTTTCAGTTAACGGAGTACTTTTCAAAGCCATGCTAAGGCTTATCTCAGTCGCTGTTTCGTACTTTTTCTCTCGCGGTTACCCTGGAATGACGTCACATAAGACATACCATGCCTGTGGGCAGTTTGCCTGAGCTCTCGAAGTCGTATACTCACGGCGCCATCTCTCTGGCATCCGCCATGTTCCATTACAAACTTTGGGTTGAGGTTATGTCAGAAGGCGGGTAGGTTAAATTTTGGAAAGGCATCATATTTCAACGAAAGTATTTAGGTAAACTGTACTTTATTATAATTTGTGATAATATGTAGAGTCATTAGGGGGCAACTTTTTACTGATCACGTTGAACAGTGTACCACGCTTTTTCATTTGAAAGTATGGCCTTATTAGATGGCTCCGAGATTTTTTTTTTCTCGCGTACAGCGATACGGGCGAAAATAACGCGCGCGACCGGCGCCCCGTCGCCCCTACGAGCAAGGCGCCGAACCTGCGTGCAGTGCCTCCGCTGTTACGCTTCCCTGTGCAAGTGAGATCGGTAACGGCGCGATTTTATTACACGCGATGAAAGTCCTTAGATCGGACTACAACCGTACAGTTTTATTTTTCTTCTGCCTATTAGGGAAGCTGAGCAGGAAAGCTCTAAAAATGTTCTTTATGACCATTTTCACGAGATTATATTACGGGTCATATAAATTCATTCAAACATGATCAGCAGGTATTATTATACTATTTTTTATATTTTAGAATAAATTTAATATTATATAAACAAAAGTGTTTGGACTTAGATAATTGATTTTTACGTTTTCTGGCAAAAAGTCGTATTCCCGGAACATGTATTTGCTGAGATACGGCATAAACGCGCAAACAGCGAATGTACAGAAAATATGTCCGTACTTAATGTATACTTAATGGTTAACAATTTTACATGTAAAGAACATATAAATGTCCGGACTTAATGTACACTTAATGGTTAACAATTTTACATGTAAAGAACATATAAATTTGCAAAGATTTTTCAAGCCTTCATTTGGAATACAATGTCTCCTTGGCGGGTACAAAGTTACGCCAATAGACTCAAAAAGTTTTGATTATTATAATTGTTTATCACACTTACATAGCGCATTCGGTGGTGAATTTAATTTCAAGTGTAAAGTTTTCTTACAATTTTAAACAAGGCACGCGATCATTTATAACTTTTTTTTAGTCGCCCACGCATACGTTTACACAAATTATAAGCGATGTTAAAATTTATCACGTGTTTTCACCACATGCAGTTATCTCCGTTTTTTTTAATTTTTAAACAGAAACAGACAGCATCGGCTGAAATTAAGTGAGCGAGATAGGGAGAGAGCACGAAAGAGCCCTCTCACCGGGTAATGCGAAAGAGCGCTCTACGAAGAGAGTATTTTATTTTTAACTGATGCATGGCCTCAGCTTCTTCTTAAATCCACTTTGCATACTTCCGTCACGAGCTCAAACTAGAGTTGTCTCAGACCTCGCGACTAGAGCCAGTGCGTCCACGGCATAGACAGCACTTTTTGAAATCACCATTCGAAAAAAAAATATCACTGCCCGTTAACAGCTTGCGTGCTACCCTGAACACTTGCATGCGGTCTTCCAGTTAAGTTTGCAGATATTCATATAGAATGGTTCAAGTCTCAAAGTTCTTTTGTGAGTGGAATGTTAAAAATTTATGCCAAGTTAAGTTTTTGTCTTCAGATATTCACGCCACTGTACGAATTGGCATATACGTATCTCGTTTGAAGGCTGTTCACGGTAAAGTGAGCACTTTTGAAAACCCTGCTTATGATCTACTTGTATGTACACGGTGTATTCTTCTATCATATGTGAAATTAACATTACGATGAGCAAGATTACTTTATTCATTCGCCGGTCAAGCAAAACAGTGAAATAATTAGAAAATTAAATTTCTTACAAATTAGCTCATTCTTACACTTATATGGACTAAAAATACAGGAAGAGAAAGAAATAATATAATTTTTAGCAGATGTTTACCTAATACTTTACTTAATGCACGCCAATCAGTGTGCCCGTTTAAATGTCTGCAGGTACCGACAGTGAAATTTCTCGAAGGTTTATTTCGAAAGTGCTGAGTTTACCGTGAACAGCCTACAGTTAGGACGTTTTCATTTTACTGACAGACAAATAAAGGCATTAAGCCCAGAGCAATGTAAATCTTACATATGGCGGAAATATACAGAATTAAGAGAACGTAGATCTCGTGCGGGGATTTCAGAAGTGCTCACGAACTGCGTATTCCGCGTTATATTGCGATATTGCTGTCCGCATGGAAACGTGAAGCTTTCAGCCATTCCTTGCGCTAATAGGCATACAACAGATAAATAACTTATTTCAGTGCTTAGAGTAAAATAAAAATGAGAAAATAGTGCTCAGAAGTCCAAAACGTGTCAGGCGAATAGGGAGGGTCCATTGCCGCTGCACGAAGGGAAGGGGGTGGGGTTGTTCAGTTCAGTAGGCAGAGCGGCTGAGATAGTTTGCGCTAGAGCTGCTCGGCGTGTGTTTATTACCTGTAGAAAAACTAAGTCGCGCAGAGCGGTGTTTAACAGCGCGGTGGTAGGGAAGCAATGTTATCAGTTTGGTGTGTGTAGCGCCAGCAGTGTCACGTCGTTTCCCTCCCTCCCTCGAGCGGCAGGCGATCGAGAGAGACCTCCCCTATTGTCCGTCTGTCATAACTTGGCAAGGTTATGACAGTCAGTGAGTGGCAACTGCCATTTACAAAACCATGTATCCGCTGATGCACGAACAAAGAAAAGTTAATATTACGTTGGCTATTCTGAGTGCACTGCCGGCGCACTTCATACAAGCAGAAAATACACGGTAAGAAAGAGTTCCTAGATTAATTAATACATTTTATTTTACGGGGTCACAAAACAGCTATTAATAGAGTTACAAACTAAACTTCGTGATAAAGTAGTAATGTATAGGTGTTCAAAATGAAATGCACAATAGAACCATCCGTATCCAAATGAAACACAACTTCAAAATCTTGAGAGTTCTTTTCACATCGTATCCCCACACTATACTCATGATTTTCATACGTGCTTCATATTCATTCCAAAATCATGCAGAAATATTGCATGCTATTTTTGAATTGTTTTTTCTAATAATTTGAGGAAATTTATTTCAAATTGGTGTTGTTTCAAGCCAGTAATAGAAGAAAAGTAAACTTTTAAAAATACGGGATCAAGAGGCAGGCCAATGTGCTGATATCTGATGAGTATTGTTCTAGGCTCACAACTCGCCCTGCCATGCCATGCGCGCCAGCCGTCCGCTCTTTCCCAAAGCATTGCCAGCAACAAAAAAACTAGCTTCCGTGTAAGTTATGAAATAACAAATTTACGAACAGATACCAATACTTTCATTTTTCCGCGAGCTCTGCATAATTTTTAAAGTAACATATATTTCGTGTACAGCGATTTTGATAACTAATAATTTCTATTGGACCGGTAATCGTTACGTCTACGTCCATTACACGCCATGTTGTTCTACCGCAAAGCCATTTCCTTGTTTTCGTGTTGTTACTATATTAATAAAATGAAGAAAGTGGGACGTGCGTGGGTAGTTTTCAGCAATTCTTACATTATTCCACGCCACCTATTTCCAACTCGAAATGTTCAGTAGCAGTAAGGGCAGAATTACAGTTTTGTAATAGTCCTTGGTGAGTTGTTGGCGAATAAAAGTGCGTTGTCAAAAAAGTTTCCCTAATTACTTTTAGTTCCAGTTATATAAGCTATGACGTTCAAAGTGTGATAAGAACTACAACTACCGTCTCGCAAATATTAACCCAAATTCACTGTCTCGGACAAATAAAAAAAAGTTAGCAAATATCTAGTTTTTTGCAAGGTTTTATATTTTTACTTTTATAACTTAGGAATTTTTTTTAGACTGATGTCAGTCTAAAATACTTTNTTTTTTGCAAGGTTTTATATTTTTACTTTTATAACTTAGGAATTTTTTTTAGACTGATGTCAGTCTAAAATACTTTAAAATTTGTTTAACATTACAGTACAATGGCAAGTGGATTAGCTGACAGCATGTTGATAAAATATACAGCCTCCACTTGACGCACTAGTTGATGGCGAAAGGATACATAAACGAAAAGTGAACAGTCAAAATTTTTCCAAGTTAGATGAAACGGACAATACACTGCCTCCCCATCTTTGCCTAGCTCAAAGCTGCGCGAAGATTGTTTTCTCATTTGAACTTTACTGTACCATGTTAAATATTACACTTTTAATAAGACGTTAACACGCATAACTACAGTTTCCCTAAGTCATTGCCAATTTCACTGTAACTGGCCTAGCCACTATTTGTGATAAATATTTTAACTTACGGCGTTTTTTTCTTCAAATGTTTGTTTCAAACTTGCTTTAGAATTCGTTGAAATGGCTATAGTTTCTTTTTTCGTCTCTATTACAAAAATATTAATTTGGTGGTTTCTGAGCAGGTTTGTATTTTGTTTCTCATATACTCTAGCAAACTCACTCTAANTACAAAAATATTAATTTGGTGGTTTCTGAGCAGGTTTGTATTTTGTTTCTCATATACTCTAGCAAACTCACTCTAAACGTTGGACTTTCTTATCAGTGAAGATCAATATCAAATCAATTTGGTTCCGACTTGGTTTAAACACCCGCGTGTTCACCTATAGTTCACATACTATACTCGACTTACGTTTACAACACTGAACAAAAAAAATATATATTTTTTTACGCTGGAAATTTCATCGTAGGAGGGGCTTAGAAATAAACGTATACCTACGTTACTTTTTAAAAACGGCGCATCACAGTTTTGGCTTACACGGGATTCGAACAATGAACCTCGGGTCTTGGAGACACCTTGTCGACATACGCCGCGGATACATCGCCGAGAGTTCACTGAAGCAGGGTGAACGTAGTTCTTAACGTCACACGTTTTCCAGGATTCCGTCACAATTTCCTTATTCTCCCAGTTTTTTTTTAAATTAGAAAACGTGTTAGATCTTTCCTTCTGCGTGATTATGATACATTCCGGCACTTTAACCTCGTGATTAATTACACTATTGAAACTAATCTGGCCTCGTTCGATTCGATACACGGTTACAGATGGGAGCGTGGTCTTTATTTGGCACCGCGCATGCGCTAAGGCGTAGTTGGAAGGGGGGGTCCGCGGCGACTACGTGCAATTTCGGGCGTGGTCGGAAAATTTCCGACCAGTGCGTCTCGCGACTCCAATGCGCCTAGCTCGCTGGTCTCGGCGCCGGGCGAAAAATCTCGTCTACGTCTGTCGATTTTAAGCCATAGAAGCCGAGTATCCGTTTCGTTACTTTCATTTCCTTCCCACATCACGCAGAGAAAATGTCACCCGCAGACGGAAATCGTACCCACGTATAAAACTCCACGGCTATGTGCGCCAACACTGCCACGCGCCGGTATTTTCACGCGTAGATTTGCGAAGAGTTGACAGCCACGGGCGGAAGAATAAAAATAACAGTGAATTTAACTCTGTAATCCGAGATAAACTATGCGCTCTGCNCGTGCAACGCGGAATAACTCGGAGCGGGAGGGAGCTAGGTTCGGGCGAGCGTAGTCGAGCGCACGGAAACTTTGGTGGGTGCATTAGAACTTTGTAAGTCGGGGTGAAATTGTGTGTTCTTTCGCCAGACGTTAAGGGGACGTGTTTTGGTACTGCACGGGTTTGAAAAAAAAAAATTTTAATTCCGGCAGTTCTTAGAGATTGCTTTTATGCAAGTGCATTCAAAAGAACATTCACAAAAAGCTAAAATAAGAAAGCAGAGCACACATGAAATAAAAATAATGGCGAATACTATTAACGAAGAAATTTTCTTCGGAATAGATGAATGATTCCAGCAATATCAGATANAATAAAAATAATGGCGAATACTATTAACGAAGAAATTTTCTTCGGAATAGATGAATGATTCCAGCAATATCAGATAATATGTAAGACGGTCTTTTGGAAAATAAAATGTGGTGTTTTAAGAAGTGCACATTTTTATTTTATTTGTGTGGCACTCTTTGAACGAAATGTCCATTTAAAATTGTACAACACTTGAAGAAACTTCATTGTTTAATTCCGTTAAAAGGAACCAGACCAAAGTTTGCAACGTCGCGGTGTTGGCAACTACTAAAAAGGAATTGTTCATGAAAACAAAATATTTTTGCTCCATTGCACAACTTGTAATAAAAATTTGACGGGAAATGATCGAATGATTTGTGAGATGTAACGTATGACACTGAGAGTTTTGTAAGTTTAGTAAATAAGTGATTGACACATTACATTTCTAAAAGAATTTGACACATACGATATCANCTGAGAGTTTTGTAAGTTTAGTAAATAAGTGATTGACACATTACATTTCTAAAAGAATTTGACACATACGATATCACTACTTGTATAATATAAATTTGGTGAGAAACACGTAAAGAATTATTTATTAATAATATATTTCATTTTAACTTTTCAGGTGTCAGTGTCCTGCAAAATGGGTCTTAAAGCTGCTGCTAATTTACGAATTAAATTATGTCATTATATACTCTCACCAGACAAAATCTAGTTCAGAACTGTTGTTTGCTTTCTGAATTGTAAAATACTTTATTTATGTTTGGTGAGGTAGNCTTATTTATGTTTGATGAGGTAGCCAGTTTTAAAATACATTTTAAATATGTTTGAAACAAGTAGAGTTACATGACTTAACAAAGAAGTTAAAATGCATAGACTTGGGCGTGATTCGGTATAATATTTCAAATGTTTCAAAAGTTATTGATGTGTGGAGTTGTGGGCGTTCGTACTGTACATAACATTCAGATTGAAGGAATGCATGAGCATATATCNACATAACATTCAGATTGAAGGAATGCATGAGCATATATCCAAGGAGGGCCCTTATTTCTTATTGTATGTGTGGCTATTAAAATTTGTTTTTCTTATTTTATGAATGCTAGGCAAAGAATAGACGTGAAAGTATCATATTTATAGGAATTGGGAATAACTTATNTTGGGCGTGATTCGGTATAATATTTCAAATGTTTCAAAAGTTATTGATGTGTGGAGTTGTGGGCGTTCGTACTGTGCATAACATTCAGATTGAAGGAATGCATGAGCATATATCCAAGGAGGGCCCTTATTTCTTATTGTATGTGTGGCTATTAAAATTTTTTTTTCTTATTTTATGAATGCTAGGCAAAGAATAGACGTGAAAGTATCATATTTATAGGAATTGGGAATAACTTATNTTTTTCTTATTTTATGAATGCTAGGCAAAGAATAGACGTGAAAGTATCATATTTATAGGAATTGGGAATAACTTATGAATGTCCTCCAGTGTCATGCCTGAAGGCTTATCAACGGCTTACAAACTTACCCATGAACTACCTTTAACTAACACCTATGTCTTACCTAGGATTCGAACCCTGAACCCTACCGCACCACATGTTAATACTAATCATGTACTAGAGTAATTATTAATACTCTGGCCCTACATATTAACATAGGGCGGAATGACAGAATATATCTTATTTACATATTAATATGTGGAGGAAGGACAGAAGACAGAAGTTGGAAAGCAGGTCACATGAAGCGTAGTTACACAAAACAGATAAAAGTGTAGTTAAATAAAGAATATATAATACATACAAAGTGAGGTAGCTCACCGACTCGCTGGTTTCTCATTTGGTAAGACTTGGGTTCAATTCCCAATCCAACCATCCTGATTTCGGTTTTCCGAAATAGCTCTAGGTGAATACTAGGACGGTTTTCTTAAAATAGACCCTGGCCTATTCCTTTTCTATTTACTTGATCTCTAAACTTTAAATTGGAATCAGGGGAAAACCACTGATTCGCAGTAAAATTAAACTACTCGAATCAATGAACATGGCTTTACTTAGCATCAGTGGAAAATGGCTGGTTGTTTCAGTGAAAAAATTTCACTGATTGAATACGAGACGGCCAACTGCGTGCGGCGAATTAAATATTGTTTTAATTGAATTTAGGTGAATAATTACGAGAAATAAACATTTTTCCGATAGTCGCTCATTTACAGAAATTTTAACAAGTAAAAAAATGTTTGCAGGTGGTCAGGTTTGAACCCACCATCCCCACTCATAGACCGTTACCTTACCAACTGAGCTACCACGCAGACGTTCACAGTAAAGATAAAATATAGGTATTAAATTAGTTTATCGAAAGTATATATTTTTTAATAGCATGTCATATCTTTTGTTTTTTAGTTTGATTGGTAAAGTTAGAATTGTTAAAAAAAAACAAAACAAATAGTACGTATGAATGCACTCACGTCACCACATTTAATGCAGTTTAAACATTCCCACCAAGCGCTGCGATTATTACGTGAACACGAGATGAAAGACGTTAAAACGGAATGAAAGACTGAATGTTCATGTTACCTCGTAAAGTGATATAACGAAAGACGTAACTAACATTTAAGGAAGTATTTTTTATTAGTTGTATTAGTTTACGTGTTGTTATTACAATTGATACACGTTGTTCAGTTGCCGTCTGACACACGTTGTTTAACTCATCATAAGGAAAAAAACAAATCACTGGAAAACAGTTAATAAAATGGTTGATGAAACAGTGGAAAATGTCACTGGATAAATAAGCGAAGGAAAACTGGCATTTTTAACTAATTCATTAGTTAAATTCACCGAAGTGACTGTTGAATGAGTCAGATACTGTTAAGTGATTTAAACAGTGAAATTCTCACTTACTCATACTTAGGGTGTAGAGTTCTTCTGCCAAGGCCTAGTCGCTGTTCGGGGGCATTCAAAATACCAAACAAAATTTAAATGTTAATATGTGACGGATGGGTAGAAGACAGAAGTATCGAAGTAGGGCGCATGCAAATGTGATTAACAACGGAACCACCTATCCCTTCAAAAATTCACAAACGACAGGGGAATATTTAGGCCTGACTGGCATTTCAGTTCAAGACGATTCACAGTTCAAAGGCTTATTAGCTCCTCTTCGTGAACCGCTGGGAACAAACGAGACCCGGGGTAAAGCGGCGTCCAATAAAGGCGGGTCGGGAGCCGCAGTGGTATCGTCCGACAAACCCGGAGATAGTCGGTGAACGGTATCCGGTGATGCAACTCGATGGACGTGTTAATTAAGTTTTAAGGGCGCCGTTTGACTATTCAGGAGCCGCCTGGAAGCGAGTGTCGCGCCTTCGGTGATCGAGGAGTGCTCATTACACGCCTCGTCAGCTCTAAGCGCGGGGCAATGGACTGCCGGGCAGTCTTTCCTCCATCGTCGACTCGCCTCTATGTCTACCAGTAGTCTATCGACTACCAGTGATGTGAACTTTGAATGAATACTGCAATGGGGTAGAATGACTGTATGGATATTTTTGGACATTCGCCATTGCGATGCAGATATCTGTCACGGAAAAACAAGACTGAACACGAGAAATACTTAAATAAGACAAGTAACTCATGGTCGAGAAAATATATATACATATACAACCCTGGCAAATTCCAAGAGGGAATAGAGTCGCACTTGTGTCCTCGGACCCTGTGCGTCGCTGCCTGAAGACGGGAGTCGGGAACAGATAGCAGTTCCCGAAACGTAGCTTTCTGTCGGTTTTTGGAAAAACTACTGTGTTTGTGCGAGTTTCATCGTTGTGTTTGTTTGCCAGTGTTATCTTATTTGTGTAAGTAGATAACTAGCCTGTGCCGTCTTCAGTGTGTTGTCTGTTGGCCGTATATAATTTTTCGTATACATATATAATATATTAGTTTTCCGTATTTAACTTAATGTCCTGTTTTATTTGACTAGATTCTTTCACGGAATTTTCTGGCTTTGTAAATATATATTCTTGAGTACAGCATACCTGACTTGCATTATGTCGTGTCTGGTAAAACTGCAGTGTTTGAGTGAGTTTCTTTGTTTGTTGCGTTGTCCCATTTTGTTCCTATATATTTTGTCAGTGTTGTCCTTATTTTTTCAAGCAGGTTTTTAGCCTGTGTTGTTTTCTATCTGTTGGTCATATGTGTGTATGTATATATATATATATATATATATATATATATATATATATACACACACACACACATTTTTCATAACTAGTTGCGATCCTGTTTTTAACTCTATGAATTGGAATTTACCAGTGTTGTATTCATATATCTATTTTCTCTTCCATAGATTACTTGTCTTATTGAAGGTTTTTTTTGTGTTCAGTCTTCGTTTTCCATGACGGACATCTACATGGCAATAGCGAATGTCCAAAAATATCAATCTAGGCACTACCAGCGATGATATCGTTTATGGTGTAAGAAATATTGATACATTTATTTGTAATTTATTTAAGTGCCACCGAACGGCAACACGCCTTGGTAGGGTAACACTACTGCACACAAAACTACATCAGTACAGGGCATAAAACACAGGACCTCGAAATACATGAACTAGAAAGGAATACCAACAAAAAAATTACATGCTATGAACAACCAGCAAACATCAACCACTGAAAATCTGAACGAGGTACTGCTCGCTGTACGAGCAGGAGTTTCCATAGGATACCCCGTCCTCGGCAACATCACCGGTGGATTTCTGTCCAAATTGGTTATTAGGCATGTGGCAATGTCAGTTTTTACACGTTGCATAAGGATACGTAATCGGGCAAACAATAAAAAAAAAGTGGCTCTCAGAGGCGTTCCATCAACCGAGCAGCAACCATAACCCATTTACGTTTATCTTATTTCGCTCATTCTTCTCTAGATTTGCCACCCCGTACGGGAAGCACAACACCACGCGCGTCAATAAAATGGTCCAACCGGAAGGAGCAACCGTAATAAACAGATCATTCAGTCGGTCCTGTTCGGATCGCTCCGGGCACAATACCGCCGAACGTACAAAAAAAAAGTATGAAAAAAA
>NQII01001565.1:366733-427046 GCA_002778355.1 Clitarchus hookeri
AAAAGGTTTAACATTAATTGAACACTGTGTACGTGAGCGTGGAAATATTTCTAAGTATATGTATCAGTGGATGAAAGGAATCGTTCGTTAGATTACGAAGAGAATAATAATAACCCGATTCGGTATATATATCTAGAGTTATCAGACTGGCCAACAACAAATCGTGTGCAAAAATGGTAGCTTTAAATACCTGCAAAATGCAAAATGGTATCTCGGCATGCCTGAAAAATGCAAAATCGTATCTGGTATGCCAAAAAATGCAGGGGAATGCCGATACCAAATAAATCTTTGTGCTCAATATAGTGATTATTATAAAAGTTAATACGTACACATTTGCCTGCATTACGTATTGCGATTTTCTTATGTTTTTCGTCCTCGATAAGTGGCTGGCTCGTGATTCTGAAAGCCGGTTGCTGCAGATTCGATGTGAGAGAAAATGGCACAACCCCCTTCCTCTTATGATGAACACACATAAATATTTTTTATTCGTGACTGCATTATATATCTCGTAAAATAGTAGCGTGAGTTTACATTTTCTAGGTGGCGCGCAAACTTTAATAATAATGAAAGTAAATTGTATACTATTTTGAGACGGAGCTGTTTTCTAGGGCAAGCTTGAACAAGTAAGGGCTCAATCAATAAACTATCTCAGCATTCGCCTGGAATGATTTTTAAAATANTCTAGGGCAAGCTTGAACAAGTAAGGGCTCAATCAATAAACTATCTCAGCATTCGCCTGGAATGATTTTTAAAATAGAAATTCGGGCTGAACGAGTCGAGTATCGAACCCGGATCCCCTTAAACATGGATCTCCGCTGGTGTTGACTCGTGCTTGCAGATATCTGTGTTTATTATCCTATGAATATTGGCGTGTGTGAGAAATAAAACAAGCTGCTGGAGCGACAAGCCTCCCCCGGCGGCCAGTTCGCTCGGGCAAAGTCCAACTCAACACCTGGTGCAGCGCGGCTGGCCGTGTGCGCGAGCTCAGATTACGACTGCACGTGTCTCTCGTTTACTTCTGTAATGGGACTCGTGACCGCTTCTTAAAGTATGCTTTTGTCTTAATAGTTTATCAATGCAATTGGAATATTTCCGGGTCTCCTTTTGTGTGCGTTTGTGTGTGCGTGTGTTTGGCGTATGAGCAAGTGGAGAATGTACCATTTTTTTCCTTCTTATTTCTTAGTTTCCCAGAATTAAAAATTATTTTTGGTTTCACCGGATTTAACAAAATAATTCACATTTGATTCCTTATATGAAAAAAAAAAAAAAAAAAAAAAGGCGAAGTNTGAAATTCGGGCTGAACGAGTCGAGTATCGAACCCGGATCCCCTTAAACATGGATCTCCGCTGGTGTTGACTCGTGCTTGCAGATATCTGTGTTTATTATCCTATGAATTAAAGTTGGCGTGTGTGAGAAATAAAACAAGCTGCTGGAGTGAAAAGCCCGCCTTCCACTCCCCTGCAAATCGCCAAAACTCACAGGCGGTCAGTGTGCTCGGGCAAAGTCCAACTCAACACCTGGTGCAGCGCGGCTGGACGTGTGCGCGAGCTCAGATTACGACTGCACGTGTCTCTCGTTTACTTCTGTAATGGGACTCGTGACCACTTCTTTAAGTATGCTTTTGTCTTAATAGTTTATCAATGCAATTGGAATATTTCCGGGTCTCCTTTTGTGTGCGTTTGTGTGTGCGTGTGTTTGGCGTATGAGCAAGTGGAGAATGTACCATTTTTTTCCTTCTTATTTCTTAGTTTCCCAGAATTAAAAATTATTTTTGGTTTCACCGGATTTAACAAAATAATTCACATTTGATTCCTTATATGAAAAAAAAAAAAAAAAAAAAAAGGCGAAGTTCGAGCCAGAATTTATTTACAAATAAATTGTGCATAGCATTAATTTTATACATTNCGCACTTGTGAAGTCTTTCCTTACATGTCTTGACGAGGTTAAAGGATGGTGAATGAGAGCTGCATTCGCGTGTCTTTGCTGGGATTCGTACTGTTATATAAATCTGCATGGTGGACTAGTATCTTGGGAATAAAACTATGTTTTAGTACGCGTAATTCATAAAGAGCGAATACTATTGCCACCTGTTGGATTAGAGGCCGCACACATATACATACATATGTTCGCATGTCGCTTTTCATTCCGCTAAAGTCACGTAGCAGTGTGGTTGGACTCTGTGAGAGAGGATGGGGGTGTTTTACCGTAAATAATATATATATCTTAATGGAGCGAGCGCACACGAATGCATGAAAATACAGAAATTTGTTTGACGAAGGTAACCGGTTTTTGTGATTTTGTACTTGTGGTGGGTGTTCCTTTATGTACACTAGTGTCTCCTCGTGGAAAATAATTTTTTCCTCCGCAAAACTTTGTATACGTAAATTATTTGCATGTATAACAAGTTTCATATGTGAACACTGAGCTATAAATATCGTTGCACTTGGAGTAACCACGTGGATATTTTTTCCCGCTGCCTAAATTTCCTAATGTACTGATTTTAAACTTAATAGGAAATGTTTTTTTAATGATTAGCGTCTATGCCGTGGTGAGGGGGAATGCATGGGATCCTTCACTGTGCATACCGCATACCGCGAGAGGTAGTGAAGCGGTTTTAATTATCNGGTGAGGGGGAATGCATGGGATCCTTCACTGTGCATACCGCATACCGCGAGAGGTAGTGAAGCGGTTTTAATTATCTTTTTGGGTTTTTTTTAGCCATTATTACTTTATAGATAGCTGCACAAAGCATCCGTACACGACACATGATTTTTTTCAACATGAATTTTAAAAACAAATGTTTTTTACTGAGGGGGGGAAAGCATTTGGTTTAGAGGGGAAAGGGCACTCGGTAATTGATTTTTTGTTAATATTTACCCCGAAACATTTTTTATATCTTGCCTTTCGATTCGAATACCTTCCTTTCGTTGACTAGGGTCGATTTTGCAATGCTGTGTTTGAGCCATACCTACTTAAAATTTTATTGATGGTGTTTATTTGGAGAGCCAACATATACGTTTTCCTCCTTCGAGTTAAAAATGTGCAGGTATCCTTCGAATACCCGCTCTCGTTGTGGAAGCATAGGTATTTATACTGTGTTGAATGAAGTTTAGACTCCCACGAAACCATTGACATTAACCAACCCAGACCCTGCCACGATTCTTGGACGTGATGGTTGCTGGCACGATAGTGGATGCTTATCCTGAACCCTTGGTTTTGTGGGAAGTACACTCGTACGCTGCTGAGATGTATTTGACNGCACGATAGTGGATGCTTATCCTGAACCCTTGGTTTTGTGGGAAGTACACTCGTACGCTGCTGAGATGTATTTGACGTATTTTGGCAGGTGAAGGTCCTACAGCTACGCAGGTTTTTGCATGCATCTGCAAGTTATCGTGCCTAGCAAATGCCATGCCACATTTTACTCACTTATATGTCACCTGATCTGCATTATTCGAACATTCATACTTTTCGTGTCTTCGAATACATTTGGTGAATGCAAACGAAGTGCTACAATAGCGTCACAGGTACTTGTAACGCCATTGCGAATTTGATAAGTGGTAAAAATATAAAGAAATTCTAGTACCGTATTTTATGAGGTTACATATTCATGTAGAGACTAGCAGGCCCGAACTGATACTCTAAATTTGAGCAGATTTGTAATTTCGCGGGAAAATATATGCGTATTACGTGCACGCTTGATAATATCCTGCGACCTGGTGGATTNGATGGAATTAAATATCTGAATTTACCAGTCAGAATGCTACAAGACGAGGGGTGAGAGAGCGATCTGTCACCTATGGCATCATANGTGGATTAAATATCTGAATTTACCAGTCAGAATGCTACAAGACGAGGGGTGAGAGAGCGATCTGTCACCTATGGCATCATATGAGAAACTGTGCCGAATATCGACATTTTCCCCATTATATACTATCCACACACTAGCATGCTCTGGTGGACAATACTGAAAACAATAGTGGGGAAGGATTAAGCGTGGATGAAAAATTGGTCATACCAAAGTGTGGTGGTGAGGGGTAGCAAAACAAATACTAAATTTCAATGGTATTTTAATTAGCATTAAAAAGAAAAATGATTTTCGATGGGTNTCAATGGTATTTTAATTAGCATTAAAAAGAAAAATGATTTTCGATGGGTCTTAAATAAAGTTTTTAATACAAAAAATTATCGATTTAATAAATTATGCATGATTGTATACAGCTGATTGGAAAAAAATCTTTTTAAATAGGATGGAAAATTACAGGAATTTTTTTATGTCTATGAAGCAAATGTGAGTGCTGACAGGTCATTTTGCAGCTGAATAGTTAGAATGAGCGGGTACCGACAGCTCGCTTGGCAGTGAAATCGCGAAATCAACGCTACCTATGAGTTGAAAATATGATCCAATATGGAGGGTATCTACAGCACCACTTATACTTTGAAAACATAAACAAGTATGACTGCCGCCTGGTGGCTAAATAGGCAGGTCATCCGGTGACGAAATTGGTAGTTAATACACTAGTGTCACTTTAATTGTATAAGGTCCAATGGTGCTTTAATTAGTACAAAATAAAAAAATACTTTTTTATAATCGGTCATAAAAGTTTTAATATAAAATATANATTAAATATCTGAATTTACCAGTCAGAATGCTACAAGACGAGGGGTGAGAGAGCGATCTGTCACCTATGGCATCAGATGAGAAACTGTGCCGAATATCGACATTTTCCCCATTATATACTATCCACACACTAGCATGCTCTGGTGGACAATANATGAGAAACTGTGCCGAATATCGACATTTTCCCCATTATATACTATCCACACACTAGCATGCTCTGGTGGACAATACTGAAAACAATAGTGGGGAAGGATTAAGCGTGGATGAAAAATTGGTCATACCAAAGTGTGGTGGTGAGGGGTAGCAAAACAAATACTAAATTGNGAGGGATTAAGCGTGGATGAAAAATTGGTCATACCAAAGTGTGGTGGTGAGGGGTAGCAAAACAAATACTAAATTGCAATGGTATTTTAATTAGCATTAAAAAGAAAAATGATTTTCGATGGGTCTTAAATAAAGTTTTTAATACAAAAAATTATCGATTTAATAAATTACGCATGATTGTATACAGCTGATTGGAAAAAAATCTTTTTAAATAGGATGGAAAATTACAGGAATTTTTTATGTCTATGAAGCAAATGTGAGTGCTGGCAGGTCATTTTGCAGCTGAATAGTTAGAATGAGCGGGTACCGACAGCTCGCTTGGCAGTGAAATCGCGAAATCAACGCTACCTATGAGTTGAAAATAGGATCCAATATGGAGGGCATCTACAGCACCACTTATACTTTGAAAACATAAACAAGTATGACTGCCGCCTGGTGGCTAAATAGGCAGGTCATCCGGTGACGAAATTGGTAGTTAATACACTAGTGTCACTTTAATTGTATAAGGTGCAATGGTGCTTTAATTAGTACAAAATAAAAAAATACTTTTTTATAATCGGTCATAAAAGTTTTAATATAAAATATATATTTCATGAATTATGCATGTATTCAAAGTTCCGCATCGTACATGTAGGTATACTGTCGACTGAAATTTTTCTTAAAGTAGGAAATGCAAATTACATAAATACAAGTGCCGACAGCTCACTTGGTGGCTGAATCAGGAAATTTATGTAACCTATGTGTTGAAAATATAATTCAACGTGGATGGCGCTGACAGCACCACCTATACTTTAAAAACATAAACAAATATGGCTGCCGCATGGTGGCTAAATCGGCAGCACACCTGGTGGATAAATCGATAATTAATACACAAGCACCACCTATTTGATGAAAACATAGGTAATCCAAGATGGCGTCCTCAGCAATGTACAAACAAATGACAAACTATAAAAAACAAGATGGTCTTCACCAGCATTGTATAAACAAATGACAAACAAATAACAAGATAGAATCCTCCAGCAATGTATAAACAAATGACAAATGATAAACCAAGATGGCATCCTCCAGCAATTTGTAAACAAACGACAAACGAAAAACAAAGTTGGAGTCCACCAGCAATGTATAAACAAATGAAAAACGAAAAATCAGGATGGCATCCTTCAGCAATGTATAAAAAATGACAAACGAAAAACTGGTGTCCTCTAGCAGTGTATAAATAAATGACAAACGAAAACCAATATGGTGTCCTTCAGCAAANAGATGGCATCCTTCAGCAATGTATAAAAAATCACAAACGAAAAACTGGTGTCCTCTAGCAGTGTATAAATAAATGACAAACGAAAACCAATATGGTGTCCTTCAGCAAAAATTACATTGACATACGAACAAACCAAGAGGGCTGCACATAATAGAATNAAAATTACATTGACATGCGAACAAACCAAGAGGGCTGCACATAATAGAATGGTTTTTGGTGAGGACGGTTGTGGTGAAGGGAGACCTCCAGAAATGTAAGTTTCTTAAAAATTATTTATAATAAAATTATTTAAAAATTATTACAAATTTATTTAAATAAACTTTTAAATAATTTTTAATATTGTTTTAATATAACTTTTTTAAAATAAATATTTTGTAATTTTTTGGATTTGTTGGATTTTTTTTTTGTAATTTTTGGGAATTTTATGGGTTTTCAAGGTCAAAGGTTACCAGGGTAAGGCCATGGTCAAGATCATCTGGATTCAAGATGGCTGTCAGCTGACAGGAATGACAGCACGAACAGCTCCGACGCTCCGGTTTCCAGGTCCCGATGTGCCAAAGTGCCTATTATCCTTTACTCCCAAGGCTTGATCTTTGATAGACACGTTATGGAATAGACGAGCAGGATACAGATACCGCCTCTGTAACTTAAACATTGCCCATCTGAGCTAGGTTTCAAATACATCATTTAAATGCGTTTTATGTAAGCAAAAATCCACCATCCGTTTCGTCAACAAGTGTCATAAACTGAACATGTTGCTTAGAAAAGCAGAAGAGGGGCTGAAATTGGTTGTGGCCTGTAGTAATGAACACTACATACATTGGCCGGGATCGGTTTCAAATCTGTATTCAGCGTTTTTGTAGACTCTCGAGCAACGTTATGTCAGTTCTACATTTGGTATTGCGCTGTTCCGGTGTAATGTTATAATACATCTTCAGCTCTATGTGAACGAACTAAGTAACGTTCTCGAGAGTTCATTCTTGTGCCGGTAAGCGAGATGTTTTAGCGTTATAATGTAATTCGTGTTGCGGTCAACTTGGCATTTGCACTTATATTTAGCGTTATTGTGCGTTGACTGTGTGGTATCTAAGCTTTGTAGAGTACCTCTATTTTACGCTTTGCATTTACAGAAATGATGTTATTGTATACGTATGAATGCGCGTGTGCGTTAAGCTGAAAATCTGGGTTATGCCTCACAACATTACTGCTGACAAAAAGGTTTAATGCGACGGGTTCGGTTCATAGTAGTCACCAAAAAAACTTCTAAGAGGATTGGTATTATGAAACACCACTCGGTATAGTTGTTATTTGTGCATGTATTTATGAGTGTACATTTCGTCCCTTTATAACCTTCCAGTTATACTTATTTAACAACTATTTCCGTATTTTACGGAAACGGTAGAAAACATTTATTTACGAATAAAAAAGTACGTGTAATAGTAACTATATATTTGAAGACTTTACTCTCAGGAAAATGCAAAATAGACTATCACAGCTTCCCAGATTTTGATAAAGAATTAAAAAGGAAGTGACGTGATAGAGAAAAATAATTTTCTCTATTACACGTTGTGATGGAAAGAACGAACGAAAATAATATTATTAGTTTCCGCCGAGAAGTGAACACATTAGAGATTGCGGGTAAAAAAACTGATGTAACTGGGAGAGCACAAATTTGCATCACAAGTTCGTACGAACTAGAAGAAGAGAATTGTTTCCGGAGGCTGTCGTTATATACTCGGTACTCTGCGTACTCTACTGTGATAACTACAACTTGCTTAGATAAGTGACAGCAGGCCAGTTTTAAGAGCAATATGTTTATATGCATTGAACTAGACTTTTCTTATGTAGGACATATACATACTCTAATCTCGCTGAATTAAAAATATATATATATCTGGTAGTTACTTTTTAGCACTGGCTTGCAGATGTGTACGATAGTCGACTTTAAGCGAACTAACCCATCCCGAAACAGTAATAACAGAAAATTATAAATAGTTTAGGTAATGGTGTCTTTACAAACACATTCAAAGGTGTTTTTTATTGACTGATAATTTAATTCTTATTAAGATTTAAATGTTTAATTAGACTGGTGATATCTGAATAAAGTTAATTTTTTATTTGCAATTATTGAATTAAGATCTGTCGTGATAGAAGAAAATTTATGCTCATCATAGTTTTAGTGTCTGTTGCTCGACATGTTATATTAGGCATATACATAATAGATGACAAAACAAATTTTCTTGTATTACGGAATAACAAGCGGTTAACAAATTAAAGTAAGTAATTTTTATAAATGTTGATTAACCGTGAGCCAACTATAATTTATTCCTTCTGATATAATTTTTACTCCAAACGCTTTCCAACTAAGCCTCGTTAAACTAACTCAAAGGAAATTTCGACAAAATTAGTTATCGCTGAAGGAAATTCCGCTATATTTCTTAAATTAGTTAAACCGTAGGCTTATCAATGCAATATAGTACCTACACAACAGCATNGAATGGTGTCTTTACAAACACATTCAAAGGTGTTTTTTATTGACTGATAATTTAATTCTTATTAAGAGTTAAATGTTTAATTAGACTGGTGATATCTGAATAAAGTTAATTTTTTATTTGCAATTATTGAATTAAGATCTGTCGTGATAGAAGAAAATTTATGCTCATCATAGTTTTAGTGTCTGTTGCTCGACATGTTATATTAGGCATATACATAATAGATGACAAAACTAATTTTCTTGTATTACGGAATAACAAGCGGTTAACAAATTAAAGTAAGTAATTTTTATAAATGTTGATTAACCGTGAGCCAACTATAATTTATTGCTTCTGATATAATTTTTACTCCAAACGCTTTCAAACTAAGCCTCGTTAAACTAACTCAAAGGAAATTTCGACAAAATTTTTTATCGCTAAAGGAAATTCCGCTATATTTCTTAAATTAGTTAAACCGTAGGCTTATCAATGCAATATAGTACCTACACAACAGCATTTCATAAATAAATAAGTTGTTAAATTCAAGAAAATATTCAGCAGTCAAAAAAACAAATATCTGCAAAAGATACCGTTAAATGTCATTGTTTGTGTTTCATGTTCCTATATTACCTTTCACTTAAAATACTGTTACTGAAAACAGACTTCTTAAATTTTGCAGGAAATAAAGTTTGTTCAGAAAAAAACTCTTGGTACAAACTAATAAAGTCAAAATTGATTTAACTGTGCCAATTTTATTGCTATTATATCTCCTACGAAGGGATCACAGATGTTTACCAATGGAGGCAGAAATGTGTGACACTTGAAGGAATTCTGGAAAACTCCAAAAAATCCAAATAAACTAATAAAAGTTTAGGAACACACTACATCACTGACTCCGACACCCATGTTGAATGCTGGTAGCCTTGACCTTGACCCCAATAAAAAATGTTGAATAATCTAGCAATTAAAAAAAATCGTCGAACATATTACATGACTTACTCCAGCACCCATGTTAAATATTGGCGGCTGTAACGTTGACCCCATTGACAATCATATAGAAAAATCAAGAAAAGATCGCGAAAAATCTTAGAAAATGTAAAATGTTATCGAGAAAAAAATGACATACTTATTACAACAAATCAAGTTGGATGTGTGTGACGCTGAGGGTTCCATTCTCGTAAAGATGGAAGAGCACAGCCACTCCCTATTACGACAATCAGCAGCCGACTGAACCCCNCTGAGGGTTCCATTCTCGTAAAGATGGAAGAGCACAGCCACTCCCTATTACGACAATCAGCAGCCGACTGAACCCCCACCTCTATATTTCATTGGCTATATAGCCATTCAATCTTCTGACCCACAAACCGAATTATTAACTTTACATAACACACATACCTTCCACTCCCACCCATGCCCAGGCCAACAAATGCCTCGTCGCTCCACTTCCCTCGACATTTACTTACCATAGCTCAGCTGCCACAAGCATCCACGCAAGCCTTAAACCCACCACCCGACTCTAGCCCTGCCCAATAACTCACCATAGTTCACCCCCCTCACCATCCACCCACTCTGCCATGCCTCATAGGTCTCTCATTACGTCATTAGCAGTCATAATCGTCTGACGAATCAGTACCCACCAATGCAGCAAGAGGTATAGGCAGCAACACTTGCTGGCTCTCAAAAGAAGAATCCTTGCAGTTCTTTATGGAGTTCTTCAATGTATTACTTTGCATAAGCTGCATATGCCCTTTGTCATAATCCTTCATCGCGCGAAAAGGNTAATGCTTCATCGCGCGAAAATGACTCTTTTTAAAGGCGGTTCTTCTATGTCGCCGAGCATGGCAGTTTTTACTGAAGATCTTTCTACAGTAGCAACACTTTTTTTATGTAATTTTCCAGCAGTGAGAGAAGGCACATTTGTAGAAGTAGGCTCTGCAGTAGACTTCGTAGAATCATTGGCTTGCTCTATCATCACGAAAAAACCGAAGTCCTTTCCACAGTGACAACATGTGAAACTACTTGACCGAGCTATTGTAGTATACATGTACTTACATTTCATCAGTGAGATTTATTTATTTTTATGCATCCATTCCACCAGAATGTACATCTAGTTCCTTGATCACATTACAATGTAGTTATATCTTCAACTGTTTCTTCCAGATAAGTTCTTCGCTCAGCTTGAACTCATGGTCACACCTAAAGCAGACAACTAACTACTGCCAGACCGACACCTCACAAGACTGACTTCTAAATAACACCTAAATTACAACTAATGACCTCTAAATGATACATAATAATAGTAGTATGGTTACGTTCCTTCTTGGCCAATGTATTTTAAATGGGAGCTGTGTGGCTATGGCTGTGGCTGGCGGTCTTCGGCTCGACTTGGAGGATCTCGGCAACCATCGTCTCGACTCAATGGGTGCTCAAAAGCTGTCGAAGCGGGTTTGTAGAACGTACACGGAGGTGCTCCTACACCCACTGATTCTTCATGTATATATTTGTTTCTAGTAGCCATATTGGTTTTATAAATATGGGGTATGTCAAATAGCAAATCTGTATTTATTATTCGATTTTAAAAATAATTAAATCAAATTATTATTTATTTCTTTTTTCATATTTTGCTGAAATTATACATAGAGTAATGCGGAAACATGCAAATGTCTGTCGTTAAATTGCTACATTTCCAGTCCCCTCTCTTGAAGACTGATTAATACACGATGCCAGAATGTGCAAATTATTCACTACCTCGACTGTTACTTTGGTATAAGTATTCTACTCAGATTTTTCAAATGTATGTATATATGACTAAACAAAGCCCATCATACTAATAGCGACCACACGCACGAGTATGTTTTAGTCATGGTATGTATCACCATCTACCAACACTTTTGTTGGCTTAATTGGTGTTAGTTTCAATACCAAAACTGCCAGGCCCGGGAGACTTGGAATGTACGAAGGTGATAAACAGTTTTAACTTTTGTGCTCTTTTTGACCATTTCTCGATCAATCGTCCATCTTTATTTCCATCAATCCATTAATCTTCCAATCTTTCCATCAATCTCGCAATATTTCCATCCATCAGCACCACAATAAGCAACACAATCAGCACCGCAAACAGCACTGCAATCTTTCGATCAATCCCAATCCTTTGACCAATCCTTCGATCAATCCTTCGGTTTGTCCCCCGCCCATATGTATATAAATTACATTCGTTCGCCAAGTGTCTCCAAATTTGAACATGTCGACGGAATTAATGTTCTGCATGCAGTAAACTCTCCATGCATTTTTATACTATAGTATTTATTATCATTCCCTATGCAGATCTTTTCATTAATAGTAGAGTGCTCATAGCACCACTTTAAATTTTGGGATACGAAACGAAAATAAAGAAAAACAATTTTTTTATAATAATTTATTATTATTTTGTAATTACAATTTTAGAAGAAAGCAGTTCATCACATCATGTGCTATATCCATGTTCCTTCAGTTTACTAACGATTGAAGATTTCCCAACAATGCGCGAGAAATACTCACGTTTTTGAAGGTCAATCAAATATCTGAGTCTTTCAACAAGTTCATTCGGGTCTTCGGGAAATAGGTAGCCAGTATTCTTGGCATATTCTGCCTTCTTCATGTCGCTCTTTGCAGCAAAGGTATTGGAGGGGTGTGTCAGTGTATCGAGAAAATCACCATCGTCGTCTTTAACATTATCACTGTCTTCATTCCTTTCACTTCCTGTTTCATTCTCAACATTAAATTTGCTTTTATTTGTAGCAGAACTATATGCCCATCAGTATTTAGAGCCAACGACCGTTTATTTTGAAGTTCGTCGACTTCATGCAAACATCTTGCAAATGTACATTATGCGCAAACTGACTATACTACACTCATTCTGTCTTTAGCATTAACTGTCTCATCATAATCATCTGTCGAATCGGTACCCATCGATGCAGCAAGATACATTTCCCGCAACAGTAGACGAATCCTTGCAGATCTCGGTATGTTCTTTCAATGTATCACCTTGCACAAACTGGATGGGACCAACGTCGTAATGTTTCATCGCTCGAAAAAGGCTCTTCGTACATGTCCTTCTCTCATACCGACGAGCATTTTGACCATAGGTGAAAACTCGATCGCGGAAACTGCACTGGTGACTACCAGTTAGCGATGATGTAGGTCGTGGATCCATGATCGTTGAGTTCAAAGGCAGGCCTTCGTATTCGCAATTCATGTACATGTTATAAAGAGGGAGTGCTTCCAAATCGATGATAACTTCTCGGAGCCTGACAATCAACTAAGGTATCAGCGTGCATTAGTGCCCTGTATATACTTTCTCCCATCATTCGGAAAGCCACCAGTTTTTTCTAAGACCGAGAGAAAATTAAAATTTTTATTTCAGGCTTTGAACTTAGAGCCTTAAGCCATGCAATACCTCCGTAAATTGCTTAAAACTTTATATCAGTTGTGCGTGAATACTAAACAGTGAGAAATAAATGTACGGACATCGCTAAAAGGCTTTAAAAACTAAGGTCGCTAATCGAATTGCGAACCTCTTATCTATGCAATCACATATATTTATATGAAAGTATAATATGCCTTAGGAATATATTTTTATATTACCATTTAATATGCTTATAGGCATATAAAAATTCATACATATATATATACAATTTTATGTGTTAAATAAATGTATAAATGTATATTATGTACATTCTTACTATATGTTACTATTTTTATTAATATATATAGTCGACAGTATCTGCGGGTTTAATATTTTCCCCGGGGCCCTTGCTGGGCTTGCAGGGGTGCTCCCATGTTTGTTCTTATAAAAAATATGTAATTTACAGTGAAACATATCAGAAGAAGAAGTTTTTTCACCTTGGATTTTAAAAGTTCAAGCCAATAACGTTTGGATAATTTTTTATATGCCTCATCTGCAAACCGAGAGAGGTGGCGCAGTGGTAAAACACCGGACACGCATACAGGAGGAGTCGATCATTGCCGAGCTCGTCCGAGTCGAGCCTAAGACCACCAGCCACAGCCACAGCAACACAGCCTCAATTTAAAATACATTGTGCCAGAAGGAACATAATCATACTACTAGATGCATTAGAACGAATAATAGCAGGGAAGGCCGGGACCGGTCACCTAGGACATCAAAAAAGGACATCACTCATGTATCATATGATAATATTACGCTCAAGTAAAAACAGAGCCCGTGTGTCTCAATCTACCCGAAAATCGTGAGAAAGAACCAAAGAGAAAGAGATAGGAAACCGCACATTGAGCTGTTGAAGGGCAACATACTGCATAAGTCGCTCTAAGGCATGTTAACAACAAATTGTGCCTGGAAGCTATTCACTGTACCTAGCGGACAACGACAACCGACTTTGCATTTAAGTTTGTGCCCAATTAATAACAATGTTCTACAAAATATGTTTCTTAATTTAAGGCAGTCATAGAACTTACTGTTGGTTACCAACGATTTGATGCCTTTTTATGCACAAATTTAGCATTACAAAGCGATATGATTATGTAAAATTTCATAGATTTTTATAAGTGTCGTGTGAAAATAATTATTCCCCTTCAGAGAAAATCTGATTCCTAAAGGCTGTTAACGGTAAAGTGAGCACATTTGAAATCCACCTTTGAAAAATGTCACTCCTCGTACCTGCGTGTATTTTAACAGGCACGCTAGTGGCATGTTCCCAATAAAGTTGGCAATGGTGTAGAGAAAGTAGTTCCATGTCTTAACTTTGAATTAATAAGAGTTCGGTAAACATTTGCCAGTACTGCAATGATTTATTTTTCTTCCGGTATTTTGAAATACAAATATGCGGAAGAAATAAAAAATTGTAAAATATTTACTTTTCTAATAATTTAATAGTTTCTCTCGACTGAAGCATGAATAAAGTGATCAGACCCGTGGCAATGTTGATTTCACATACGGCAGAAGGATACACAATGCGCTCACAGGTAGATGTTAAGCAGGGCTTCCGAAAGTGCTAAGTTTACCGTGAATAGCCTACAGGTATGAAATCCCCTAAAACTGAGGCTTTATCTCGCTCGCACAAACTCGTGTCAGTGAATGTGGTTATGACACCAAAGTTGTTGAAAACAATAATGCTTACGACGACCTGCGAAACGTGAATTTTTATTCCAGTTCTTTAATACTAAAAGCCCTCGCCCCTGAAACCATAATCAGAACGGTAATCATTGATACTGTCTAAAATAATTGCAAAAAACTATACAATGTTCAAGGTAATGCTAATGATTCAGCTATGATTATGTACCACATTTTATTTTATTTAGTAATTATGGAGTTATGCAGTTAACTACGAAGTTGTGAGAGTTTTAGATAAAGCAAATTCTTATAATTTGACAGATTATGTGTTTAATCTGTTTCAGGAACATTTTGTAATATTGAACTCCTCTTTTGCACTTAAGTAACAAGTCAGTAGATAATCACAGAAAGGGTGTGCCAATGTTGTTTTTTTTTTCTAAATATTTTTGATATGCAAACTTGTTTATTTATTTTTACTTGGCGTATATTTAAAAAATCCTATAAGCTTCTTTACTTTGTATCCGATCACTAGAAACTGTTCGTAAGATGTTTTAGTGATGACCAAAAGTTGCCAATGCGAATACATTCAGGCCGTGTTCGAATTGGCACTTATAGTTCACTAAAAGGTCACGTGACCAGAATTATTTAAATAAAATTATGACGTAATTTGCATTTTATTATTTAGTTTTTAATATTTAATGAAACTTTCTATAAAACTTAATTATCAAATTGCAGCCATTTTTTAACAAGTGACTACTGAAGGCGTCCGAATTTAACACTGATAAATATAGTCCATTCATGGTTACTTCCAACTTTTCCGAAGCCCTGATAATATTTATACTTCCTGGATATTCCTCCGCCTCATGTAAACAAAGCTTAACAGAGTCTAGAAAATTAAACCAAAGGGACAGCGCACCTTATTCGTGCGCACTTAGTGACGTAATATTTTGCATAACATCTATTTCTTATTACACATTACCAACAAATCTATTCCTTCACTGTTTTTATTTATATGAATTTTAAATGAAATGTTATAATAATATGGATAAAATATAATTAATGGTTCATTTTAAACAAAAATAAGGTGAAGTACTTTTATGTTAGCACAAGTATAAAACGCTTGTGGTACGTGACGTATCTGAGAAACAACCAAGCACGCCATACATGGGGTGATTTTTCAAAGTTTTGATTCAAAAAGTGCGAAGAAACCGCGAATTGCATATACTAATGTTTATTCTACTCAGGTTGGTAAGCACAATGACTTTAGTTTGGCAAATAAAATTTTTTTGCCTCNGCATATACTAATGTTTATTCTACTCAGGTTGGTAAGCACAATGACTTTAGTTTGGCAAATAAAATTTTTTTGCCTCTAGGTAAGCGCTAGTGTCGCATGTGTACAGGATTTTCTCTATTTTCTACGTTAAAAAACAACATAATTGCAATACNTCCTGGATATTCCTCCGCCTCATGTAAACAAAGCTTAACAGAGTCTAGAAAATTAAACCAAAGGGACAGCGCACCGTATTCGTGCGCGCTTAGTGACGTAATATCTTGCATAACATCTATTTCTTATTACACATTACCAACAAATCTATTCCTTCACTGTATNTTATTACACATTACCAACAAATCTATTCCTTCACTGTATTTATTTATATGAATTTTAAATGAAATGTTATAATAATATGGATAAAATATAATTAATGGTTCATTTTAAACAAAAATAAGGTGAAGTACTTTTATGTTAGCACAAGTATAAAACGCTTGTGGTACATGACGTATCTGGGAGACAACCAAGCACGCCATACATGGGGTGATTTTTCAAAGTTTTGATTCAAAAAGTGCGAAGAAACCGCGAATAGCATATACTAATGTTTATTCTACTCAGGTTGGTAAGCACAATGACTTTAGTTTGGCAAATAAAATTTTTTGCCCCTAGGTAAGCGCTAGTGTCGCATGTGTACAGGATTTTCTCTATTTTCTACGTTAAAAAACAACATAATTGCAATACATCAAAAATAAAATAACTACGTAACTCAGTAAAATCTTTCTCTTTTAATATTCACGTAGATTAAAATCTTAATCAAAAGTGACCTCTTTGGAACACTGCGCACCTAGCGGCGGAAATTTCCCTGTGTCAAATCTCTCCCATAAGAAAACTCGTTTTGTTCCCTAACCTGGGTGGAAGTAATCTTAACTACACCAAAACACTAACGTACGAAATGGTCAGTTCGAACATGGCCTCAGTTTCGACGGCTCGCTCGCGGGTCGGAGTATACACGACAGACAAGGCGGGTAAAGGACCAAGCAGCTTACGACGTAGGAGACGGGGGGTTCAATCGACCCGCGGACCAGGAGGAGTGCGGGCAAAGGGAAACGACACGTGGCGTTTCATTTCACTCCTGATCCTTGCGCTCCGAGCGGCGTTACAGATCTCCCACATACATTACGGCTGACATTATAAAGCCCGGCTCGTGAAGGAAGGAACATTTGTTGTTCCGGGGGCCCGCTTTATTCTCCGCCTCCTGCCTCTCATCTTGCTGGCTCCAGATCTCCCCCCNCACAGCTGCCGCTTACCGTCTCATAGCCATCACGCTAAGCCAGCTCGCAAAGTCTTTTCATACATCCACGTGACGTAACCACTTCTCCAGGAGTTCCTTATTCTCGGGCGAGATGGCTGCTGGCGCGCGTTGGCGCCACTCGATGGCCTTGAACGAAGCCGTGCTCTGTGGCGTGCTTAATGGTGGCCCGCCTGGGTAGGTCGCGGAACGGTGTGCAGAGCTCCAGCAGAAAAAGTTTCATTAAAAATACCTTCCAACGTTTCCGAGCGAGGTCTGCCTCACGAATAGCATTCAAGAAACGTTACGAGTTTGTATACGTTCTTCAGTTCCTCAAGTTCTCTCTTAAGCATGTTTTTGATATATTGTAAACGGCTCAAACGGGTGTTTCCGCGGTCATTTTTAGGTACACGTATAAACGTTCCTGTACAAAACATTAAAAGAGGAATAGCTACGTGCATCAAACCTTTATTTTTATTATCACGTCATTAAACGGCAGGGCCTCCGCTGTAAGCGCGTTATCGACGGCAAGACTGCGCGCCAGTTCAGTGCTTTGCGCGTAAAGGCGATGAGATGGTTGATGCGCATGTCTCGGTCGCCCCTAGTGCTCCCACGCTTTTAGGCCTCAGACGTGAAAAATTCTTTCAACCAGGCGGCCACCTTAAGGCTGCTGCCTGGTTTGAAAGCAGTGAGAATTTGGTATCGGTAAATACATGTAAATGAAAATCGTTTTTTTAAAGCCAATTTCGAATATATAAACTTTAAACAAAAACCTAAGTGAGAGAAATGATGCTCTCAAACCCTGCAAATACAACAGATTGTTTTTCTGTAATTTTTTAATTTAATTTCTAAGTTTTCAGAATTTTCTAAGGAACAGGCTATACAATGATGTTACAAAGGGCTTCGATGACAAAGGAGCACGTCTTCTTCTGCTTAGAAAAGTCCCGGGCGTATATACCTATCTTTAAGAGGAACGCCAAAAAACTGAATTTCATTAACATGTATTTGCATATACAAAATTCTCACTGATTTCAAACCAGGCAACAGCTTTAAGGAAGGAACACGTATTACTTTTTCACTCCTGGAAGTCAAAGATTTGTTTTGAACTCTTTGAAAGGAAATGCAGATTATTGTTTATAGTATATTCGGGGTTTCTTCACACTTTTGTGGATCGAACCCTTGAAAAATCACCCCATGTGTGACATGCTTGTTTTTTTTTCCTAAATGTAACATGTACCACAACAGTTTTATACTTCGGTTAACACACAGGTATTTTATTTTTGGTTGAATTGAACGCTCACTTATATTTTATGTATTTATTAAAATATTACATTTATAATGCATATAAATATAAGCAGGAAGTTCAAGGTCAAACCAGTTTTCAGTACATGGCAAACGGATCATTGCAAGGAAAGTTAATAAAAAAATACACACTATAATTTTATTTAAGTACTATAAACAAATTGTATATTTCACCAATAGTACCAACTAATTTACGAAACATCCTAATTTCGTCACGCAACTCCAATTTGAGTTTTTTACGTGAAATCAATACAGGAGCTTCAGCTACAGAGACAATAGCAGTTTGATTTATAACAGTTTCATGTAAATCAAACGTTTTCCAACATAGAATATCCCTTGCATCAATTTGGTTAATGTAACTAACAGCAACACCGGGATTGTTATGCGAGCGACGATAGAAACACATCTCTAACAGCCCACTACCAGGATTAACTGTCATACCTTGAATACAAAATCTATACAAAAAACGAATCAGAACATAACTTTCTTGAGCTTGAGAAACTTGCTTCACAAACACATCATCAGCTTTAGCAACATCATTACTAAAACCTCCAATACTCCGGATAACAGGTCTTGAATAATATCTCCTCTTATAGACCTGTTTTCCGGAATATTGGAGGTTTTAGTACTGATGTTGCTAAAGCTGATGATGTGTTTGTGAAGCAAGTTTCTCAAGCTCAAGAAAGTTGTGATCTAATTTTTTAAATATAGATTTTGTATTCAAGGTATGACAGCTAATCCTGGTAGTGGGCTGTTAGAGATGTGTTTCTATCGTCGCTCGCATAACAATCCCGGTGTTGCTGTTAGTTACATCAACCAAATTGATGCAAGGGATATTCTATGTTGGAAAACGTTTGATTTACATGAAACTGTTATAAATCAAACTGCTATTGTCTCTGTAGCTGAAGCTCCTATATCGTTTTCACGTAAAAAAAATCAAGTTGGAAGTAACCGTGAATTTACTATAGTAAACTTCTGAAACATGCAACGGAAATTTTAACGCTTTCAAGTGAGGGAAACTGACCATACATCAGTCTACAAAAATAAAAATTTCAAACGTTGTTCCTATACGAAGTTCATAACTTCATCTGATGTTTCGTAATAAAATGTACAAGAACTTCGGTGAATCAATGGGAAAAATATTATCATTCGTACTTTATTATTACGTCTGTAAACTACTGTTGTAAATTTGCGATAAATCACTGACAGCGTAGATTTTTAAGCTGATCAAAGGATCGAACAAAAAAAATACCTCTCGAATGCGGGTAAAGCGTGCTATTACTTGACAAAGCACGTTCGCTAGCGATGCATTTCGAAACGACACTTACAGCAGACACGGAATAGTAAATAACATCTCTCCGTTGCGCATTACAGGAATGGCTGGCGAACCGGCTCTTGCATAGCGGCCAACCGGATAAAACACTGTTGCATNAGCAGTTTGATTTATAACAGTTTCATGTAAATCAAACGTTTTCCAACATAGAATATCCCTTGCATCAATTTGGTTAATGTAACTAACAGCAACACCGGGATTGTTATGCGAGCGACGATAGAAACACATCTCTAACAGCCCACTACCAGGATTAACTGTCNAACAGCAACACCGGGATTGTTATGCGAGCGACGATAGAAACACATCTCTAACAGCCCACTACCAGGATTAACTGTAATACCTTGAATACAAAATCTATACAAAAAACGAATCAGAACATAACTTTCTTGAGCTTGAGAAACTTGCTTCACAAACACATCATCAGCTTTAGCAACATCATTACTAAAACCTCCAATACTCCGGATAACAGGTCTTGAATAATATCTCCTCTTGTAGACCTGTTTTCCGGAATATTGGAGGTTTTAGTACTGATGTTGCTAAAGCTGATGATGTGTTTGTGAAGCAAGTTTCTCAAGCTCAAGAATGTTGTGTTCTGATTTTTTTATATAGATTTTGTATTCAAGGTATGACAGCTAATCCTGGTAGTGGGCTGTTAGAGATGTGTTTCTATCGTCGCTCGCATAACAATCCCGGTGTTGCTGTTAGTTACATCAACCAAATTGATGCAAGGGATATTCTATGTTGGAAAACGTTTGATTTACATGAAACTGTTATAAATCAAACTGCTATTGTCTCTGTAGCTGAAGCTCCTATATCGTTTTCACGTAAAAAAAATCAAGTTGGAAGTAACCGTGAATTTACTATAGTAAACTTCTGAAACATGCAACGGAAATTTTAACGCTTTCAAGTGAGGGAAACTGACCATACATCAGTCTACAAAAATAAAAATTTCAAACGTTGTTCCTATACGAAGTTCATATCATCTGATGTTTTGTAATAAAATGTACAAGAATTTCGGTGAATCAATGGGAAAAATATTATCATTCGTACTTTATTATTACGTCTGTAAACTGCTGTTGTAAATTTGCGATAAATCACTGACAGCGTAGATTTTTAAGCTGATCAAGGGATCGAACAAAAAAAAATACCTCTCGAATGCGGGTAAAGCGTGCTATTACTTGACAAAGCACGTTCGCTAGCGATGCATTTCGAAACGACACTTACAGCAGACACGGAATAGTAAATAACATATCTCCGTTGCGCATTACAGGAATGGCTGGCGAACCGGCTCTTGCATAGCGGCCAACCGGATAAAACACTGTTGCATATTTAATGTTCTGTAATTGAGATATTCCACGATCGTGATGCAGCTGCAGAAGCGTTCCTGGTCTCGTCGAAAGAAACATCGTAATTTCCCCCTTAATGTTCTAATTTTAATTTTAATTTATTTCGTACAGAGGATTTCGCCATTTACTAGTATATACATTAGGCGTTAAAAATAATAGATTATAATTAAAAATAACAAGTATATTCACCACTGTTACAAATCCGCTTTCACTATAAAACGCGTATATTATGAAACGCTGTAATTTTAAGAACAGAACGTTGGATAACTGTAGATATAAGTTATTATTATTAACACGCNCGTACAGAGGATTTCGCCATTTACTAGTATATACATTAGGCGTTAAAAATAATAGATTATAATTAAAAATAACAACAAGTATATTCACCACTGTTACAAATCCGCTTTCACTATAAAACGTGTATATTATGAAACGCTGTAATTTTAAGAACAGAACGTTGGATAACTGTAGATATAAGTTATTATTATTAACACGCTTTATTAGTGGCGAAAATAAGGCTTTCGCCTTCTTGTATACTTAAACACGTACATACGGATTAATACATATGTGTGATTTATCGTAAGAGGTATTAATTACATTAAACACTAAAACACAGAATTTAACAAAACACAGCACACTAAGCGTTCCAATATAACTATTAGTTTTGTAAATATTTATGACAATTTAAGAATTATGAATTACGATGTACACTATAATATAGAATTAAACATAAAACAGTGATAAAACTAAAAGTAAAAGAATAACATGATATCAAAGTTTGCAAAGTTCGTAAACATCGGTTAAGTTTGAAGATAATCAAAGTACACTTACGTATTCAGAGTCATTAGCTTATAATAAATTATTTTAAAAAAATACAGACGGAAATAATAACACATATTACACCATTATTCTACTCTCTCAGATGCTTTGAATGTATTTTCAGATTACATTTAAAATTGCTTAATTTGGAACACTTTTTCAGTTCACTGGTCAGTTCATTCCAAAACCGAGAAACAGATACCGAAAATATTTGGAGAAGAACTTTGTTTTATGAATGGGTACCATTAGGAGTAATGTTTCACATGAGCGTGTGTGGTTATTGTGGTCTGCATTAATAGTTTAAAATTCATCAGCAGGATATCTAAGACTCCCATATGTTAGCGTCGTTTTTAATAAGTATTGTGAGTGTAATATGCGTCTTTATTCTAGATCGAGCCAGTCGATTTTTTGTAATAATATCTGACAAATTCTCAAGGTTTTAAATTGAATAAAATAATAAAACGTTATTTAGCGAAAAATTCCATTACACTGACATAATTAACAGTCTAGATAAAAATTTGTAATAGCTGCCTAAACATGAATTAAAAATATAAATAATAAATAAATTGCCATGTCGTTAAATGTACATGTCCNTTTGTAATAGCTGCCTAAACATGAATTAAAAATATAAATAATAAATAAATTGCCATGTCGTTAAATGTACATGTCTGAAAATATCATGTTCTCAACAATAATTTTATCAGAACGAAATATATATATTAAAGGGAACATGTTAAATCGTTGACACCTAATATTACATAAACCAATAATAAGTCTAAACCCAAACACTAATGTAAAGTCTACTCACACACACGCACGNGACACCTAATATTACATAAACCAATAATAAGTCTAAACCCAAACACTAATGTAAAGTCTACTCACACACACGCACGTACACACCAATAGTATATTTGACAAATTTACAATCCCATGAAAAATCACGACAGTCGCATAAACCAGTAGGCGAAAGCGATTATATTTGACAAAAATAAACAAAAAACATAAAAATAACCTCCAATTTTTATTTTTAAGAGGGCCGAGGTGGCTGAGCGGGTAGTCTGCTCGCCTCCCAACATAGTTAACCGGGTTCAATCCCCGGCTGGGTCACTCCCAGATTCTCGCATGCGGGAATCGTAATGGACGATGCCACTGGTTGGCGGGTTTTCTCTGGTATCTCCTGTTTCCCCCTCCCCTTCATTCCGGCACTGCTCCGTGCTCACCTTAATTTCCCTCATAGGCTTTCAAGACCTAGCTGTTAAGAGCCGCCCAGATCTGTTCACTCACTTTTTATTATTTAAGGGCACTGCCTACCGTCTGGCAGCTGCGAAATTTTAGTAGGAAATCCCATGTTAAGGAAATTTCACCTCAGTGCGTTAGTGTTAAAGATAAGCGTTTCAAACAAAAGGTATTCTTAGCGAATTTTTTAGGAGAAGATCCCTACGAGCGTATATTTTCAATGTAGATAGGCAGTATGTACTTTTTGTAAAACATAACATTTTAAAATTCCTTGCAAACAGGCTATACATGTTATGGAAACATATCTTGCTGTAAGACTGTTTCCGCGACACGCCTATAATGTTGCCAAACCGTTCAAGCAAATTTTTTANTGGAAACATATCTTGCTGTAAGACTGTTTCCGCGACACGCCTATAATGTTGCCAAACCGTTCAAGCAAATTTTTTAAATTTAGAAATTGAAACTTTATCACTTGCTTCCTAAGGTAAACAGTTCCTGAGCTTAGATGCGGATACCATGCAAGATGAGGTGACAAAGTATTTGTGTTTGGACATCATCATCCTCTATAAAATAACGAGTGTTAAGTGTATGGGGTGGTAAGAAATGNGACAAAGTATTTGTGTTTGGACATCATCATCCTCTATAAAATAACGAGTGTTAAGTGTATGGGGTGGTAAGAAATGTGACTAAAGATAGTTAGGGCATCCCGTTAAAAACGGTTTCTTGTGCAACATGCGTCACTGGATATTTGTGAATGTTATGTCGAATCGCTGTGACAATTTATTCCTTATGCAGAACGAGAGAAAAAATATGATACGACTTATGACCTACTATCGTTATTAGCGAGGGTTGCTGTCCTTGAAAATCAAAGTTTTTCAAATGACTTAATTATGAAAAAGCGACTACTTGTGACGCAATAACAAATTTCGTAATGGAATATAAATTTCTTAAATTGAAATCTCATATGTGACAATTTGTTAAATGGCATCATCACCTATCTCAAGGAAGATTAAAATCAACCCCGCATAAGTCCTGGCAGTAAGCAACAGCACCATTCAAAACATCGTATCTGTCTTTTTGGAGAACTGTACGCCTGAGGGTGTTACTCCAAGCCAACCGCTCTTCGTTAACGTAAATCCAATAATTAATTAATGTCGTAAAATCTTTGATCTCAGCATGTAACGCTATGGTATAGGCTTTTCACGGTAAAGTGAGCACTTTTGAGNTAATGTCGTAAAATCTTTGATCTCAGCATGTAACGCTATGGTATAGGCTTTTCACGGTAAAGTGAGCACTTTTGAGGTCCTAGTTACTTTTTTTCCTTTCAGCCATTTTTTATCCTTTAACTACCTTTTAAATTAAATATTGCCATGTAAGTNGTCCTAGTTACTTTTTTTCCTTTCAGCCATTTTTTATCCTTTAACTACCTTTTAAATTAAATATTGCCATGTAAGTAATAAACAGTGTGTATATCGTCCACCGAACTCGGAAGTTAACTTCTGAGGGTAAAATAAAATGTATTTGTTGACTGTTATTCCGAATGAGAGGGCTTTCAAAAGTGCTCACTTTACCGTGAATAGCCTATACCCAAATTGTTTTAAGGAGAGGCAAATGGAAGACTATCCCCCAAACCTCCACGGTTTACAAATCTCCATTCAAGAAAACGGAACTCAAGAATTTGTTCTTTATTCTGTTTATTTTTTTTCCTGTTACCGCATTTAAATAAAGCAATCACCTATCCAACAAAGTGCTGAATCCACTTTAAGAAATAGTATTCATATGTCAACATATTTCGTCATGAGCTAATTTTGAGGACATGCGCGCGAAATGAAAATCACTGTACCACAATCATGGTTCAATCACAGGTCCGTGCACCAGTACGCGCAATTGCCGTCACTGCGAACGTGCCCCCCAATACCCGGGGTTTTTATGATCACGAGTGGTTGTTCTTATAACAATGATTGAAGAAGATTCCTTCCAGGGGAATAAAAACAGCGCCCGAGGAGTTCGGGAGCAGGGTAACAAAGATCGGCATTAACTTTAAGACGGGACTTTTCCAATTAAGATAACCTTAAAGTGGCTTCATCAAATTTGATGTAGGCTGAAATACAGTGCAACATAAAGCTGCCACGATAATAGTTACATTTTGTTATCTCTATTACCGTGCATTATATCATCCTGGCAGTAATCTCTTTTGTGTAAGTGCTGCTCCACCTGCTAATCCCTAACAAGCTCGCTACTATTCTAACATGTCCGGTTTGAAATTAAGTACAGCATTTAAACGAATGCAGATTGAAATTTATTTTAAAACATCAAAACACGGCAACGTTTAAACAAACACCCGGGTCACTGTGCGACCACGTAAATAAGAGTATAATGGTGCTAATTCATGAGCTGATGTTGGGGACATACTCGCGAGATGAATATAATTCCAACTCATCTGCAGACAATGGTGCTATCATTGTTCCGTTGAACAGTATGCTTACGGTTATCGTGGCAAAGGGCCATTTTACCTCACCTTTAAAACAATGGTTTAGTCACTGCCCAGTGGACTAGTCCGCAGTTACTGTTACTGAAACCTCCCCCCCCCCCACCACCAAGACCCGGAATTTTACGATCACTAGAGGTTGTTCTTATAACCAAGATTGAAGCAGATGACTTCCAGGGGAATAAAACATCGCCCGAGGTGTAATTGTGCGGTTCGGGTGGCGGGGAATGGTGGCAAAGTTTATATGGAGGGGGATGTGGTCTGCACACGGGAATCGTATCATCGTCCCTGTACAGACCCTTAGCTTGGAAGGGGAGAAGTGGGAAGGAGGGGGGGACCTTACCGGTGGATGATGGGTCCACGTCTACAGCGCACAGGGGGAAATTACAGACACTGAAGACCTGGCCTTCTACTCCCTCCGCCCCTCGTGAGATCAACCACCCCCAGTATGTCCATCTCCCAGGGACACCCCCCTAAGGGCTTAGTGAGGCAGGGCTTTGGGCCGGCAGGGGGAGTCACGGGGGAGGCATTGCGTCATCGGGCGACCTGGGACGACGACAAGCGTCTACGCGGACAACTCCAGAGGACGCCACGAGCGTGTGCTGGGAATTGCCTGTCCCCAGGCGGCTGGGCCGACCGTTCCTAATCGAGAATCTGTCCGTAGCTACCGACCCAGCCGTTACCACTACAGCTCGTTCACAACAAGTTAAACGCAAACACCCGTGGAGAATTCCCTACTTTTAACATGTTGTAGAAACTGACAGCCACGGAGATAGGTATTTTTTTTTACTTCTCGTAGTAAGATTTCACTTACTAGTAATCCATTTGTGTATCTATCAACTCCGCAGCCTACTTTGACTGGCGCAAGTGTATCAGTCACTAGGTCCTTGCCAATGATACTATTTACCTAGCGCTGAATGATACAAAGACCTGAAAGAAGGAACTTATCAAGTATTTCAAGTGTTTAATTAACTACGGTACTCCTATAGTCCAGAACAAGAGTGTAAATATTTCTGAGATTGTTATTACATATACGTCTATAATTTATTGAAAAAATATGTATTTCGCTGACCAGATGCTATTATAATTTGTTCTTGATTTACTAATGTAATAGAACAAACGTTTCTTGAGTGTCGTTGAGCTCTTTAAACATGATTACTAATAATATGACTGCATTTTTCAAAAGTGAAAGTTTTGCATTATTAGACTCATTTTAATCATAACTGGTGCCGGGAAGCATAGTGATATTATTTGGCCTGCTATTATGAATTTTGCAATGTGGCACACAGCTGAAAACATTTTGATTAGTAAACAACTTTTCATTAACAATTGCTATCTCTGTAACAGTTCTTGAAAACGAAATTACGCCAATGCAAGTAGAGTGAGATAGTTCATGGTATTGTTTATGTTATGACAATTTGATTTTTTATTTTGTGACTAGCAGTACTTATATCTCTGCTGTCTAAAAGGGATTTTCCATATCCTTCTTTATCGTGGGATCTGAGCGGTCGAATGAAATATTAATTTTGGGCATAAGTCAATGCAGAGCTTTTTGTAAGGCGTATGTACAAAATAGTTCTTTGAAACATTTACACTCATAAAAAATTATTCAAATATCACAAATGTCTGCTGCCGTCCAAGTGTATTCTCATGTTTATAACTTCTTCTCTGTCTGACTTCATGTTCATGTTGCACCCATTAAGTACGGATTACAAAATATACTCAGTTCATACAACAGAAAATAACACTGAAATTAGCAGTAGAAATAAAATTATTAATTTCCACATCTAGTGTTGTCTTGCCTTAAAAACACACCTCCGTTNACTGAAATTAGCAGTAGAAATAAAATTATTAATTTCCACATCTAGTGTTGTCTTGCCTTAAAAACACACCTCCGTTATACTTCTAGCTGATAAGTTATAATTTTATAGCGTGATAACGAATACAAAAATTTGATACTCTCCCAGTACTACTTTAAACTTTGTACGTACATACAAATTTCAACGAAAACGCAGGTTTTTAGCCATTTTAAAACTCTAAAACCCTTCAGAAAAAAAATAGAGGAACTGAAATTTGGANTTTGTACTTATGCAATGGTGTAACGTTTGTTAGACGATTTTCGTAAGCAGACACGGCTATAGGCAGTTCGTGGTGAACTGAGTACTTCTGAAAGCCCTGTTGAAGACCTAGTTGTACGCATATTGTGTATTCTTCCGCCATATATAAAATTGACATTTCCATCGACCTGATAACTTTATTCGTATATCAGTCAAGTATAATTATAAATATTAGAAAATTAATATTTTACAAAATGGTTGTGTTTACACTTATATGCATAAAAACAACAGCAAATAAAATAAAAATTTCAGTATATACGAATGTTAACCTAACACTTTTAATTCAACATCAAGACATGGGACTACTTTCTTTCCGCCGTAACCAACTTAACTGGGCGCATCCCAGTCAGTGTGTTATTTAAAATATATTCAGTTAAGGGCAGTGACATTTTTCAAAGTTTGGTTTCAAAAGTACTTAATTTACAGTCAATAGCCTACAAAAAATTGTTACATCTTAAATAAAACTTTTCCTATTGAATCTCTGCATATATTTGGGCACCGGGTGGCCACCTTAATCCTGTTGGCGCGAGCACGATGCCAATTTCTAACACAAATACTGTGCCACCAAGCTTTGCTCTGCTTGGACAAACCCGATTAATATAAATTGAAACTTTGCTCATATTAAATGGCGCCTCGAGCCGATCGAAAAACTCGATAGGTTTTGACGGATTATCAGTCACGCGTATCAGCAAACCTCGCAAAACGGACAAAAAATGTGTTTGTGAGGGATGAATTGTAACGCCATCAGTTTGTGGATGTAAATAAAGGGCTTGTTTTTGTAGGGCTGCGGCAGTGATATATCTATTGCGTATTGTAGGTGGTTCACCACGTCNTGTAAATAAAGGGCTTGTTTTTGTAGGGCTGCGGCAGTGATATATCTATTGCGTATTGTAGGTGGTTCACCACGTCCAGTTTAACATTTCTATGGGCAACATTTGAAAATAATATCTTCATGTTTTTACGTGTGTTATAATGTGATCAGGGACTCCCAGATATTTGACAATAACATTGGGTAGCGAAATTAGATAACGTGGTTATGACTTAATACGTTATGGTAGGTTATGTGTTTTAATAGTTTGCAAGGAATTTCTGTTTATTTTAATAAATATAAGAGCTATAACTGGTGTAATAGTTAATTTAATTACACTGTAAATTCGAATGAGTGAAAAACCACTGATTCTCAATGAAATATAACTACTAGAATCAGTGTAAATGGCTCTACTTAGGATCAGTGGAAAACCACTGGTGTTTTAGTGAAACAATTTCACTCATTGAATAAGTGACGGCCAACTGCGAATAACGAATTAAATGTTGTTTTTATTGAAATTAGCCAAATCATTACGAGACATAAACATATTTTCGATAGTCACTTATTATATTGCGCAATTTTCCGTAATTTAAAAAAGTAAAAATGTTTTGCGGGTAGTTAGGATTGAAGCCACCCCATTTCGTTCCCGCTTATCGACCGTTACCTTACCGAATGAGCTACCAAGCCAACGTCGATATCCATGGGGGGAAATATGTAGCATATTGTTTTTATAGGAAGTATATAGTTTTAGATTTTATGCCTTTTCTTTTCGTTTTTAGTTTAATTGGTAACGTTAGGATTGTTAAAACAAATACGTATGAGCACTCTCACTTCGCCACATCAACGTAATGCAGTTCAAACCTCCAAACCTAACGCTATGATGATCCCGTGAAAACGAAATGAGAGTCGTAAAATGAAAGACTGAATGTTCATCTTAACTCGTAATATGGTATTATAAAAGACGAAACTTACATTTTAGAAAGTGTTTTATTGGTTTTATTAGTTAATGCGATGTTATTTCATTTGATATACGTTGTTTCAGTCAAAACACAAACCACTGAAAAACAGTGAATAAAACGGTTGATGGTTCAGTGAAAAATGTCACTGAATTAATAAGTGAAATAAAACTGGTTTTTTCACTATATAATTAGTTAAATTCACTGAAGAGACTTTTGAATTAGCCAGGTTATTTTAACTGATTTAAACAGTGAAATTCTCACTGGTTCAGATTTAGAGTGTAGGTACGTGGCAACTTATATATTTGCATGAAGCGTCATAAAACACAGCCGGCCAAGAAAATTTAAAATAAAAATCCATTCAGTGTTCGGTTTACCAAGAACTACAACTAATAATAGTGNTCCATTCAGTGTTCGGTTTACCAAGAACTACAACTAATAATATTGTAAACCACTATGAGAAAATAATGTATCGCCTGCCGTCGTTATGATATCAAGTTAGAGAACTGCAACTGCTGGTGCAGTATAGCAGGATATTCCGTTGAAATAATAATAGTNGTCGTTATGATATCAAGTTAGAGAACTGCAACTGCTGGTGCAGTATAGCAGGATATTCCGTTGAAATAATAATAGTAATATTAGTTTTATATTCTGACAAGGTTGTAAACTGGCAGGTTTAACATAGGTACTATAAATGTCGAGAAACTAATCAAGATGTGGTTTTTACGCAAACCTGCAAATAAGTTGGAATTTGTTGTGAATGCTTTAAAAGAGGTTGCAGTACAGGTTTAGCAAATAGCTATGACGTGGGAATGTAATTATCTAAACGAGGATAAAATATATCGATATCGTAGTATGGTAGTGGGTGTTTTATTTTAAGGCCCTAAGTTAAAAAATGGCTGTGTCCAAATTCGCGAACTGAGTGCCATTATCTGGCTTTGTGCTCTAGACAAATGCATGAAAGTTGAGACGATATTTTTCATTGTCCATATTCACGGTGAAAGGCACGATTGTACCCAAGAATGTCTACTTCAGTCAAGGGGGCAAGATGCATAACTTTATTGTTGGTTTTCGTTTCTCTGCTGTTTGAAGTATTTCGTAAGTCGTGTTTACAACTTTCTATGGTAGCGGAAAATGCTTGCTACTGTCACAAAGACAAGTGGAACTCGCAAGGAGTGAATTTCGTTAAATAATAAATCCAAGTGGCTACGAACAAAAGTGTCCGAATTCAAGAACGAAAATTTATCAGCAAGGTAACAAGGGGTTACTACACACGAAGGGATCAAGGGAAGCCAAACAATACCACGTGTCAAAATAAAAGGGTGGGGGAAACGGGAGATCCCGAGAAAACCCGCCGACCAGCGGCATCGTCCGGCACGATTCCCACATACCAAAGTCCGGGAGTGGCACGGCCGGGGATAGAACCCGGTTCGCCATGGTGGGAGGTGAGCAGACTAACCGCCCAGCCACCGCGGCCCCTACACACAATGAAGTTTCTGCATCTGAATGCTTAAGTTATTAACAGCAGATAATACCGGGAACTACGGAAATCGATTCCCAAGTCTTAAATTTAGCCAATTACAGAGGAGCATACGTTTAAATGAACACATGTTTTTATTTTGATTTCAAATGACAAACTTTCAAAATCTGTTTCTGTAGCCTGCTTCCAAATTATTGTAGGCTGCAAATATACTATTNGATTTCAAATGACAAACTTTCAAAATCTGTTTCTGTAGCCTGCTTCCAAATTATTGTAGGCTGCAAATATACTATGAGATAAAATTCCACTTCTTCATCTGATTTCAAACAACACTCCGTAAAATACTTTTCTATTGGACGACCTTAGCTGTAGGATCGTTATTAGGCCAGTTAAATTTCTGAANTGTAGGATCGTTATTAGGCCAGTTAAATTTCTGAAGTCTACTGTTTCCTGCTCACGTCTTACAGCTTACTACTTAATTTTTTTGTCATGTTAACTCTTTAAGTGCACAGTCCATTAGCAAATTCTGGCGTGTGCAATGGTTTATTCAATGTAGTTTTGGAAGCTAAACGTTAATAGTTTGGAAACTAAAAATTTTCCTCGCCGCGTAGTACTGGTATTGTGTATATATCATATTGTCTTCGTTTTGTATGCAAACAAATGCGATATTTCCAATTTTCATAAAATAAATATATGCGTATTTAATCCTCCAATTTGCATTTTTACAGAATCTATGGAAAGAAAAAATTTGTTCTTCGCACTAGAGTAAAATTTTAACGAAAAACGCCAAAATTATTTTTAATATTCTCTTGTAAAACTGGGGTTAAGAAAACATTCGCTTACTCAATTTACTTACTTTAAATGTGACGACTGAATCGAAAAATTCCCTTTGATGAAAGTTATGTTCATTGAACTCCTGAATTTGTAAATTTTTCCACCAAAATAAGCTTTTTTGTGAACGCTTAATGCCAAACACGTTTGTATTTTTACTGTTAACTCTAGCAAACTCAATTGGGGAACGCAAATAATAGTTTAAAATTAAAGTTAAGAGTTAATTTTTGACATTGGCAAATACACTGAAGAGCCAAAAAAACTGGTATAGGCGTGCGTATGCAAATAACAGAGGTATGGAACCAATCAGAGTAACGCGATGCAGTCGGCAGCTAGAACGGTTACTGCTGCTGCAATGGCAGGTTATCAAGATTTAAGTGAGTTTGAACGTGGTGTTATAGTCGGCGCACGAGAGATGGGACATAGCATCTCCAAGGTAGCGATAACATTTGGATGTTCGCGTAGGACCATTTCACGAGTGTACCGTGAATATCGGGAATCCGGTAAAACATCACATCTTCGACATCGCTGCGGCCGGAAAAAGATCGTGAAAGAACGGGACAAACGACGACTGACGAGAATCATTAAACGTGACAGACGTGCAACCCTTTCTCAAATTGGCGCAGATTGGATTTGTGGACTGCCCTGCAGGATTCATGGTGTGAATTGCCTCCTGCATACCTTCAGACATTAGTCGAGTCCATTCCACGTCGTCTTGCGGCACTTCTGCGTGCTCGGGGGGCCCTACACGATATTAGGCAGGTGTACCAGTTTTTTTGTCTCTTCAGTGTAAATATCACAGTTCGTCACAAATACAAACTTTTACACACAAATAAATACTATTTTTTCTTTATATCGTTAGCTTGGATTTATAAATATTTCGCCATAACTTTCATTTATGTTGTTTTAACGAAAGGTTTCGCACGACACAACATAAATAATAGCTTCTCAAGCTTTATCAAGTTGTACGGTTTTCACTGCATTTATTAATTTTTTACTTTTAAGAGCTGGGAAAAAGTAAGCTACTTTTCCTGCGGGCGACTGCAGTAGTTAAATCAACCTCAGTAGTCAAACAATACCAACTTCAGAAAATACACAAAGGAATGCCCTGTGTCATGTCTTTCCCATAAAATTCAATACAAAATCTATGATGCAGGTGTTTACGAAATTTCTAAAAATTTAAGATGACAGGAACAGATCCCCCTNGTTCCCGTAAAAATTCAATACAAAATCTATGATGCAGGTGTTTACGAAATTTCTAAAAATTTAAGATGACAGGAACAGATCCCCCTTAAAAGCGACAACTTTGAAACACTAGCGCACCTTGAGGTGGAAATTTTCGCTATTCCAAACCCTGCCATGGCGAATGTCTTCTTGTACCCAACCTGAGTATAAAAAACCTTACTGGTACCCATAGGCCTCAGCTGGCAGCACACCCTGTGGTATTTCGGTGAGAGAAAGGTCAATGAGCATGCACACGGGTGAATGTCTCTTTTGCCAAGGGATTCGCCGCTAGGTGGGTCCCTAATTACATTGAACTTACCCTCCCTCTCGCGACCACATGTACACTGCTAGCGCGTTAGTTTCAACCGCATGCCCAGAGCGCGATTTCACTGGTAATTTACGCCCGGAACAGTCACCACAGGCTGCAGACATCCACCCTGAAGTGATACGGTCAAGGCGTACGTATTTGTCCTTGGTGGTTCGCCAGAGATTCGAAAACCGGAAAGCTCCANCCCTGAAGTGATACGGTCAAGGCGTACGTATTTGTCCTTGGTGGTTCGCCAGAGATTCGAAAACCGGAAAGCTCCAAAATATATTCAAACACATGCAGTTGTAGAGCCTCTAATAACCGCTACTTAATCCTGTCACATCNCCGGAAAGCTCCAAAATATATTCAAACACATGCAGTTGTAGAGCCTCTAATAACCGCTACTTAATCCTGTCACATCTATCCCAGTAAACTTTTGCAATGTGTATGTTAACGTAATATTTATTTATTTTATTTATAATTTTTGTGGCAGATGTATTTTTTTACTCCATATCTAATTTACATTATTAATTGCAATTGTTTTAACCTCAGAAAATGTTTTTCAGTGTAATNAAATATATTCAAACACATGCAGTTGTAGAGCCTCTAATAACCGCTACTTAATCCTGTCACATATATCCCTGTAAACTTTTGCAATGTGTATGTTAACGTAATATTTATTTATTTTATTTATAATTTTTGTGGCAGATATATTTTTTTACTCCATATCTAATTTACATTATTAATTGCAATTGTTTTAACCTCAGAAAATGTTTTTCAGTGTAATNTATTTTTTTACTCCATATCTAATTTACATTATTAATTGCAATTGTTTTAACCTCAGAAAATGTTTTTCAGTGTAATTCGTATTTCAGTGTAGTTATGTTTGTAAGTCTTTCTGTTTTCTTCCACAAAGGTGTTTTTATATGGGCCGTTTTGCATAGAGGAATTTGTTGTTTAGTTGCCATGGTAACGCATGACGTAATGTGTAAGAGATGATGTAGCCGTCTCGTGATTGGCGTGATGTTTAAAGGCGTCGTTTAAGTATGCAGTTTTAAACGCTTCTAGCTATCTTGGTTTTTCCATCAGGCAGGTGGTGACCTAGTGGGTCATCGGCCTGGTAGGTAATTTCTATTTTTCTAGTTAGATTGGTCGCCGNCCATCAGGCAGGTGGTGACCTAGTGGGTCATCGGCCTGGTAGGTAATTTCTATTTTTCTAGTTAGATTGGTCGCCGCCAGGGTGGAGACGCGCGGCACTGCAGAGGAATACATCAGTCTGCACGCGCTACCTACGCGGGCTGGAATTAAAGTCAAGTTAGAGCTCCCGCGATATGCGTGTGGTACGGTAAAGACTAGTAACTTACCTCGGGCTCGAGATCCTAGTGAGGGAAGATTAAGGCCAACGACCAGCGGAACCAGCCTCAGAAGATACCACGAGATGTTGCAGCAGTCAAGATTGTTAATTTAAGTATTCTGAATTTCAACGCAAAGACTACATCCGTAAAATAATTAATCATTTTTGATAAATTAATTTGGATTACGTTTACGCCATCTTGGATCTTCAGTTTGTTAAAGTTGCTCTATTTGCCTACGAAGCCCTGAGTCTTATGTTCTCCCAACTGAGTTGGTATGAGAAAACAATTTATTAATTTAATTTACACATTTTTGCAATAATTAAAAAAATTTGAAGAGACGTAATTATATTTTTATTTTCAAGCNGAATACATCAGTCTGCACGCGCTACCTACGCGGGCTGGAATTAAAGTCAAGTTAGAGCTCCCGCGATATGCGTGTGGTACGGTAAAGACTAGTAACTTACCTCGGGCTCGAGATCCTAGTGAGGGAAGATTAAGGCCAACGACCAGCGGAACCAGCCTCAGAAGATACCACGAGATGTTGCAGCAGTCAAGATTGTTAATTTAAGTATTCTGAATTTCAACGCAAAGACTACATCCGTAAAATAATTAATCATTTTTGATAAATTAATTTGGATTACGTTTACGCCATCTTGGATCTTCAGTTTGTTAAAGTTGCTCTATTTGCCTACGAAGCCCTGAGTCTTATGTTCTCCCAACTGAGTTGGTATGAGAAAACAATTTATTAATTTAATTTACACATTTTTGCAATAATTAAAAAAATTTGAAGAGACGTAATTATATTTTTATTTTCAAGCAAGAGATACGTACGAGAAGACTGCACTCATAGTTGCGGCCACACAAAGCAAAGTACATTTTGAAACTAATAACCAGCTGCTACTTAATTTTCGCACAGATATTAATTTATTTCATGATGTCCAGATCAAAACATTTCTTTTAAATTAAATCAAATTAACTTCCACTCAAGTGTCTGTGAGTATTGATTTGTCCGTAGCTTGTAGTAGTTCTGGATTGTGTTTCTTCCTAGCGTCTCCTGTATGTTGTTTGTAGTCTACGGAAACTGGCTGCTGCAATTGTTCCTGACATGCAAATCTGTTGAAAGATACATTTGGTGTTTGTGTATTACGTTCGCTGGGAAGTCATTACTGTCCTGTGGAGTCGGGCAAGCTTCAAACTCCAGTCAGCATTCGCTGTTAGTGGCGACAAAAATTATAAGATCCAAGATCATATTTTCTTATTCCCCACACTGCATTACATAGTTATTTGGCTTCGACAACGCGGGGCAACCTATCTCCTCTAGTGTGCCTGCTGATTGCATTACATAATTATTTGGCACTGTACGCGGGACCCTGAATTGGAGCTACAGTCGTTCCACTAACAACTGAATACTCCGTTTGATGAGTAGACAGCAGCGTTTACCATACAACCTCCGAAACGCAACACCCATTAATTACAAGATATTGGAATACTAAACAGAAATGGAGGAAATTACACAGGTTACCAGTTTGGCAGTAGAGGGAAACACAGAAAACGCACAAACAGAGCAGAAACCGCCGGAAGTAGGAAACGCTGCTACCATGAGCCAGGGTAATTTCCCCTTCGATTTCATGCATCTGTTTACACAAATTGTGAGAGGAGACCCAGAAACAAATACACCAGCTGAAAGAATACACAGATGAACAGGCCAGGAAAATACAGGGAGCAAATGCAATAATTGAAACAACATGCTGCAGCCCGAGAACAAATACAAGAGAAAATCAGGAAAAGCCAGGAACAAGCAGTCTAACACATGAAAGAACACACAGCTGAACCGGCTAGAAAAAGCCAGGAACAAATACACGAACTCAAAGAACACACTGTTGAACAGGCTAGGAAAAGCCAGGAACAAATACACAAACGCAAATAACACACAGCTGAACAGGCTAGAAAAAGCCAGGAACAAATGCCGGAACTCAAAGAACACACAGCTGAACAGGATAGAAAAAACCAGGAACAAATACACGAACTCGAAGAACACACGGCTGAACAGGCCAGGATAAGCCCGGAGCAGGTTAAGGGGCTAGAAAGGAATCTGCGGGATCGGGACAGTGACATTCAGCAGCATATCACACTACCAGCCGACTGCGTGGACAGAAAAATTTCACAGGTACTATCAGAAGTAACCACAGTTCAAAAGGAAGTAGCTACTACCAGAGAGNCTGCGTGGACAGAAAAATTTCACAGGTACTATCAGAAGTAACCACAGTTCAAAAGGAAGTAGCTACTACCAGAGAAGACCTTGAACAGATCAGAAAACAAAACAGTGCGGTAGAGCAGCGCATTAGCGTATTGGAAATCCGATCACGTCAGAAATAAACCCGGCTCACCTCAATGAGCTAGCCAGTGACCAACTAGAATCATTCAATAAATATTCGGAACACCGACTAGGGCAGGTTGAAAAAAGCCAGTAGTATGGGAATAACCAGGGTAAACAATCCGATATCCGAGGTCGGAAGCAAGAACGACAAGCTAAGCCAGGAGGTAGCTAACATTCATAACATGCAAATCTCACTTAACACTGCCAGTAGAACAGAAATAATTTCTGGCGAACACACATATTCTCAGCTAAGCTCGCCACATCAAGCCGCTTGTGTACCAACCGCTGCACAAAACCTAACGTCCAGTGCACACATGAGTACAGTATTGCACCACCATTACAAATTATGGGCGGAACAGCTACCTCAATTTTAAACTAAAGAGGGAGATAACCCAATTAATTTCTTACNGTAGCTACTACCAGAGAAGACCTTGAACAGATCAGAAAACAAAACAGTGCGGTAGAGCAGCGCATTAGCGTATTGGAAATCCGATCACGTCAGAAATAAACCCGGCTCACCTCAATGAGTTAGCCAGTGACCAACTAGAATCATTCAATAAACATTCGGAACACCGACTAGGGCAGGTTGAAAAAAGCCAGTAGTATGGGAATAACCAGGGTAAACAATCCGATATCCGAGGTCGGAAGCAAGAACGACAAGCTAAGCCAGGAGGTGGCTAACATTCATAACATGCAAATCTCACTTAACACTGCCAGTAGAACAGAAATAATTTCTGGCGAACACACAGATTCTCAGCTAAGCTCGCCACATCAAGCCGCTTGTGTACCAACCGCTGCACAAAACCTAACGTCCAGTGCACACATGAGTACAGTATTGCACCACCATTACAAATTATGGGCGGAACAGCTACCTCAATTTTAAACTAAAGAGGGAGATAACCCAATTAATTTCTTACTCAGGTTTGAGGATTATGCCAGCTTATTTGGATTGCCAGAGAGTGACGTGCTCCGCTGTCTAGATCTTGCATTGAGGTACACCGCGTATTATTGGTGGGAAGTGGCGAGAATCACCGTAGCAACGCATGCTGGATTCAAAAGTAAATTCATTGAGCAAGTCTGGAACAGAACACTTCAGGGTGACTTGAGGGCTAAGTTACACGCCGGGAGATTTTTCCCAGGCAAAGGGAAGAGCCTGGAAGCACACTTGTCTGAAGCGTATGAACAATTCCGACGCATGACAGACACCTCCCACCAGCGATGAGGAATTTATTGCCATGGTGCTGCACCAGTTACCTTACCGCTACCAAGCTCACTGGGCAGGCATGCGGGATAGCGACTTGGTTTCGTGTCGAGAAGGTGTACTGGCCTTCGATCAGATCGAGCGCCTGCAAAGATCACGAGCCAACAGGGACGCAGAGAGACAGGGCCCGCAGGAAAGAAGCTCGCCTTTGCATCCAGGCCAGCCAAACAGAGAATTTCGTCCACCGCATGGACAAGGACCATGCATACCAGTTGCAGTATTTTTTAGCCATATCAGAACCAAGATCAAGGTTACCTCAGCGATGGCCAATGCTCGTACCGAGGCCGTGAATATTATTACAGCAAGTGGTACAAAAAGGGAAGAAGGCAGCGCGACGCTAGAGATTCCGACAGCGACCGAGAAGGGTACAGCATGGGAGGCGAGAACGGTAACAGAGAAGGCCGACGTCAAGAATTCCAGCCGCCACCACGACATGTTTTGCAAGTACCGAGTCCGCAGAGAAGCACAAGAGCAAATAATAATAATTTTCACCGAAGGCCTACTTCACCTGGTAAGCAGAGGCCAGGGCCTAACCAACCAGCGTAAGGGGACAGTCAAGGTCAATCCCCGCCAGTACAAGTAATTCAAAGTAACGACAACGTAGCTCCGCCTAAGCAAGCTTATTTAGCAAAACAAGAATCCTTGGATCCACGAGTTCCTGTATTCTTCCCTACACCACCAGATACTAATTGGATAAATTAAATAAGTATGTTTCCTGTTTACTTATGGTCAGCGATCGGCGGTATTTGACCTCATAAAGTTTCAGTAACCGCCCACAAATACAGAAGAAAAGGATATACTGGCAGAAGAATTACGTGAAGAAATCACCCGCATTGTGAAAAGTCGTTTAATAATCGCAGCGGAAAGGAGACGCAAAAACAGTAGCAAAAGTTTCAGCAAAGCGAGCTAGGGCTTATACGAGCGGTGAATGAAAGCAACCATTGGGACCATAACACCAAGAAATTATTACCATTGTTTGAAGGGTCCTATATACACTGAGGCGACAAAAGTCATGGGATACCTCCTAATAGCGTGTCGGACCTCCTTTTGCCCGGCGAAGTGCATCAACTCGACGTAGCATGGACTCAACAAGTCGTTGGAAGTCCCCGGCAGAAATATTGAGCCATGCTCACTCTATAGACGTCCATAATTGCGAAAGTGTTGCCGGTGCAGGAGTTTGTGCACGAACTGACTTCTCGATTATGTCCCATAAATGTTCGATGGGATTCAAGTCGGGCGATCTTAGTGGCCAAATCGTGTTCATAGTCTTCAATGTTTTATTTATTACTCAGTGTTTGTTTTTATTTTGATCTGTGCAAGCTAAATATTGTAAAACCTAATGGACAGGATATATTTTTTTACCTGCCACGAGGTATTATTTTATGATAATGTATATTTTTACAGACTTGTTTTTTAGAACAGTATTTGATGTGTGAATTTGTAATTGTTTTCTTCAAGAAAGGACACTGGAGTTTAAAGGCGTTACATTTTCTTTAAAATATTAGATTATAAAAACGCACACCATTATAGTAAAAGTTTTTTCGCAGTTTTTCCAGTATATAGTTTTATTTAAAGGGGAAAATAAAAACATTACATAATTCCTGTTACGTAATATTAAGTGAGTTTGTACATTATGTTTATATTTGAACTATGTTATTAAGGGCCGGTTTGACAATGTCATTTTTAGGTATTGGTTATCTGACCGAAAGATAAATACGATCGTACTGTTTATTTAAACACATTTTCTGGTGACGAAATTAGGGGTTAGTTAAGTGCTGGTAAATATAAATCTGGCAAACCTGAAGTGAATTTTCACCTTGCGAATGGCTGATACAAGGTTGTCTTTGTCTGTTGTATATGAGTACTGGATAAGTAAAATTTATTTACAAACACGACTGGAAGCTCTGATAGTATACTTTTTTGATTAGGAATCTGATTTATTGAAATTATTGGTTAAAAAATTGTTAGTGTATCGTTGGTTTACAAATATAGCAGAACGCCATGAAGGATAGTGAGTGGCCTACGTATTATACGCTCTTAAGACATGGCAGATGTTATAATTGCAGCCCTTGTTATTTCGTAATATTTAAAATGCGTTTTTGATGTTGCTTCAGTATCACTCAGAGACCCAAAAACACCGCATGCAGTTGTTTCTGCCCCGGCCCTTGACTTTTTGCAATATAAGTCAAAATCTAAATTTTCTGCGTCCAAGCGTTGGTTTCTCGAGTTTCTCATAAACGGAAACAAATACTTCTCTTTGTATCTAGTGTGGAAACATAGCCAAATAAATCACATCGAAACGTTATGCGCAGCTACAATAAACCTAAAACATTTCCATGCACTTGTGATCTTGTACTTTTTTCCAAACTAAAGAATATTTATCTCAAAAAGAATAGGTACAGTTTCCTTAAGAAAAGTGTAATAATTTACTTGAAAATTGTTTGAACTTCCATTGAATAACCTACGTCTGTAAACCAACAGTTTCGTTGCCGTTACAACTGAATAAGCAACCGAAATCATCTGCCGACGTCACAAATGTTGCGAATACAAAACGCAACCCCCCACATCAGGCACGAATGACCATCATGTTCGTTTTAAATGCTCTGATTAGACTCGTAATCGGAGCCTACTCACTTCTGTTAAAGATAACCATTGGTTTCAGGTAAATTAATCACAGTTTATTTTCAAACGAACATCTAGAAATAGAAAAAAAAAGTTGCTAAACAGCACAACTTAATCATATGCTATTCGGGATTAAAACCAGACACTGTGAAAGCGGCTAGGGTAATCGGAAATCACACAGGTTGCCTGTTACGAAGCAGCGGTTCCGGCATTTATGTGTGATGCTTAGGTTTCTACCTTCCGAAATGAAATAAATTCCACGTGTTTACCAAACCTGACAATTTTAGTCGACTGCGTTTATGTGNGAATTTTTTTTTCTCGTCTCCTTCCGTTCAGAGATGTTGAACACGTCCTCGGGTAACACATCGCACGTCCATGAGGTTTTCACTTCCTTCTGCTCGCGATGTGTTCTTGTTTATGACGCGAGAGCCGCCCTTACGTGCTCGTGATTTATGGGTTACATTTGCCTCGGCCGAGGGGAGGGCAGGGAGAGAGATGGATAGAGAGAGAGAGAGCACATCTCCTCCTCCGCGAGTCTTGTAATATTTCTCACCTACCGTTAAGTGCAGCTCCTCCACGAAATAGATGGGAGCGTGCGTGGGCGGAGCCGAGTCCTGCCGGCTGGCTGAGGCTTCCTTCACACGCACGGGAGGAAGAAGCAGCAACATTTCCAGAGGNTCGGCCGAGGGGAGGGCAGGGAGAGAGATGGATAGAGAGAGAGAGAGCACATCTCCTCCTCCGCGAGTCTTGTAATATTTCTCACCTACCGTTAAGTGCAGCTCCTCCACGAAATAGATGGGAGCGTGCGTGGGCGGAGCCGAGTCCTGCCGGCTGGCTGAGGCTTCCTTCACACGCACGGGAGGAAGAAGCAGCAACATTTCCAGAGGCTCCGCGCGGAACAGGCAGCCGGCACTTAATAAACGCTCCTGCTACAGTTCCCCAAAAAAAAATATATATATAACCAGCAGGCTTGCAGTTAGTACACAGCACGCCACAGACATTAGCGAAAATTTCTGGTGCATGCTGAAAAATGTCCGTGCGAGTATGTTCGACCTGAGATGGCTGTGTCACTTAAAACTTCATTCAGAATTATTTGTTTTTTTTTTTTAACATATAATTGCGTTGTACGAAAAAATTTTTTTGTGGTGACTAGACTATCGTTGAAGCGGTTGCACAGCTTACTTTCGCATCACGGACTGCTCTGTGTTTCCCACTCAGCCACAACGATTCTTGCTTAAGAGATATGCTGTTCTTTCCGCTTGACGTTCCTTTAACAAGTGACTTTGCGTCTTCACAGGAAATAATCCCACGAATGCCATCTCCGGAGACCTGGGTGGCCGTGAAGTTTTCGGGCAGTATAGTGCGCCTCAGACCGAAGTACCTGCGTGAACGTTCCCTCGCGTCCGCAGGAAGCCCTGCACTAATTCCTTGAGCTTCCAGTATAGTGACTTCACGTTCGAACATGCCTGAAAGTCCACGCTTTAGTACGAATGAGTGAGTGGAGAGATTTGGGCGGCTCTTAACAGAGGCCTTACTTCCAATTACAATATTTTAAAAATACTAAAATTATATTCTTAAAATTAAGTGCGGGGGTGGGCCAAGCCTTTATGTGCCTCTTTTGTATACATGTAGACACTGTTGTATGCTCTCTTTCTTCTTTGTTTTTTTTATGTGTCCTTCCGCCATGTGTAAATATTTACATTGGCGTCTCTTAATAACAAGTATACATGCGCCTTTCAAGAGACGCTTTGTAATGGTTAGAAACGTAAGTTTGTTTTCCACCCGTTCAGGACCAATGTGCAAGTAACGCACAGGAAGACTATTTTCACCTAGCACCGTAGACTTCGAGGCTAAATTCTCATTGACCAATCTAATATTTTAGTGGGTAACTGCACTCCTCCACTGAGAGAAACGTTTCTTTCAGCCAACAATATGTTTGTATATGACCTAACAAACGTATACGGTTGGTAAAAACATATTTTATTGTCAGGCAGATTTTGTAGGTCAAACTGGACGATTTGGTCACTTCAAGAATATATTTTAGTCGAGCAAAATCTGTCTTTTTGCCTTTGAGAATTTTTCAAGTCAAAAAAATATTTTCTTTGAGCAACTAAGTATTTGTTTGGCCGTACACAAATAAATAATTTCTCGGCTCAAACGAACCTTTCTCTCAACGTGTATATTTATTTCACAGTGGAATGTTCCACGTGGAAGGTGGAAGTGCGTGTGTCGGGCAAAGCTTGTCGTCCAGAATGCTGGAGGCGGCAGATGACTGTCAGCCACACTCGCTCACGTCCGCTACAGCAGTTGTGTTCCCGTCTTCGTCAACAAGACGCTGTCTGCCGCGTGAAGGGCGGCTTGGCAACAGCGCCGCGGGCGGGCACGACACATCGCGCTAACTTGGCGTCGCCCGGCCATGTCGCAGTGTGACAGTCGTCAGGATGGCAGTTGCGATAAGACTTAATCATGCATGAGAGACAGGGACAGAGAGAGAGGGCTAAATTGAGACATCGTCATTCGAGTGTCGCTTTAAGGGGGATCAGAAGCCGCCATCTGAGATTTTCGCCCGTAAAGTGCATTACAGATTTTGTATTTTATTTTGGGCTTCGACAAAGCGCAGGGCATTACATTGCACGTGTTCTGAAACATGTATTGCCAGGCTGCTGTTGCCAGGACTATTTATGTAACTGAAAGCAAGGAAAAAATATTTATATATTGCCTGCAATCACTAGTCAAAAAATAATAAATTCTATAGAGATGTAATAGTTTGATGAAGCTTATGTCATGTACGAAAAATCTCATTAAACGTTCTTAAATGGAACTTATGGCAAAAATAGTGAAAATTCAAGATGGTGGGGACTTAACCGCTTTAAGGGCGCCGTCTCGCAAACAAAGCCGAGATTCAGTCGTATAGTTGTCATTTAAGGGAGTTGACCAAGGAAAAATGTGCTATTTTATATTAATACCATGTATTGTTCACCTTTAGACATTATTAGTGAGTACACTTTCCTAGCAAAAAAAATGGAACCCATCGTTTTTGCATAAATGCACCTTAAAATCACAGTCTTGCTATTTTAGAAATGTTCAAATAATGAAAACCATCTTACGTACACAAATTATATAATTCACACTGAAAGAAGATGCCAAGGACTACTTCAAGACGTCTATAAAACTGCACATGGAAATATTTAAGAAATTAAAAAAATTACAGAAAACAAGGAAATTCTTGCATATTTTTAATTTGTGGCTGCTCCTAAATTTATAGAAACTAACTTTTACCAAACATACCTTAATATGAATTAAGACCAAATCTTACAACTGCACTTTTTAAATTTTCTACAAATAGTTTGGTTGATTGTAAGGGCACATCACAAAAAACAGTAAAATTTTGTCTATGACATGTCATTTTGCAGAAAGCATGCGATCTAAAAGAAAATTTACCTGAGGAAAAGGTAGTCACAGATAATGTGTACAAGTTAAACAATATTGGTACAAACATAAAATAACAACTTTTCCCGTGGTGAACACCCTTAAAAATTGTTCATTATTTTTGAGCGGTGTCTGCCCATGAATATCATTTAGGAAATTTTTTCATGTCCAAAGGCTGGTCTCCATTTTCTGTTTCTGTCACGCAAGTGAATTTTTTTTTAATAGGAAAGGCAAAATATTAGTGTTTCACAGTCATTTTTAGTAACGAAACTTCCGATACAGGCACTTAAGGCGCCCGTCTACCTGGAACTTTTTCCCACGTGTAGGCCGAGAAGCGCGGGAGCGATAAGGGCGATACTGCCACGCGCATCAAGTACGCCATCGCCGCTAAGCGCAAGGCTTTGAACTGGCGTGCAGTGTTCTAGTCGTGCTGCGTGTACCTATGGGACTTTCAGCGGTGACCATATTATTTTATTAGTGGGAAGTCTTTAGGAAGGTTCAGTGCAGGCCCCTATAGTAGTTTTGTATGTATCTGATGCGTGCATTTTGAGCTACAGCGCCTTGTAAAGGCCGTTTTTAGCGGTTTTGGAGTACTGTGAATTGATGTTTCTAACGTACGTGATATTTTGAAAGTACTATACAGCTCTCGTCTGAAGTGTGTGTTCTTTTCGTAGATCAGCACGTTGGACGCACGCTTAATAGTTTCGTTGAAAAACGTGTGCTTCGAACACTCTGCAACGCAGTTCAAGCGCCAGGTAGACGGGCGCCTTAATGTAGAATAGGGTCGTGCAGCATATCTTTTTCTTTATTATTACACCACAAAACGACAGTGTGACAACTGAAAGTCCTATAGGGATGAGTTGACGAGACAAATACTGCACGCCAGTTCAGTGTCGCGCGTAAAAACAACCAGACGTTCGATGCGCGTACCTAGGACGCCCTCATCGCTCCCACGCTTCTGAACCTCGGGCAAATAAAATACCTCCCGCCAGACGGCGTCCTTAATAACTGAGCTCTTCAAAGCGGATGAGGTGAGATTATGTGGAGATGGAGCAGCGACGGAATATATAGAAGGGGAAAGGGAGTACCCCGAGAAAATCCACCAACCTGTGGCAAATTTCATCGTGTACCCATATGCGAAAATCCCTTTTGGCCAGTTGGGAATCGAAGCCTATCTATCCACCGTGGTGGGGATAATATGTGAATATTCTTAGCGAATTTTGATTTATCAATATGTTCAAACAGTCAATTTCGTATTTTAAACATGAAAGTATTTAAATAATAATTTAATAAACGTTAAATAAATATTACTCCGAAAACTCATTTCTCAGTTCCTGACCAGCCAACTTCATAAGCCCAGGAAAAATCACCTATATAATGATTGGATAATTACATACTGCTTATTTTTTACGCCTCAAAGATGTAACTGGTTTTTGCCGAGATTCCTTGTCGAGAGCGCTGAGCCTAGTACGTAAATGCCTGGTGCGTGTCAAACTTCTGGTGGGAGAAAATGCATAAAAACTAGTTTGTGTCGTTTCCGTATGCAAATGGGAAATTTAATTAAGTTGCTCCGGCTCGGCAATAAAGGAACAAATGCTTTTTATTTTTGCCTCAGTTCACGCGTGATATAATAAGCGCGTCCTTAATGAAGATAACAGTGCCGCGTGCAAATAAATGTGATTATACACCCGACAGTAGGTTTTCATAATTAAACAGTCCGCAATAATTTCGAATTTTGATGTTATCCCCTTTTGTTACAAATTTTTAATCCCGATATAAGATTTGGGAGTAATGGTTCGACTACGGATCAACTTGAATTACAAAATGTTACTATGAGAATCTCTTGAAGAATATTATTATAATCCAATTATAAACAGTAAAAAAAAATGTCTCTATATTAACATCTTGTGAAGATTTGTGAAGCCGACTTCAAAACCTGGTAGGACTCAAGACAAAAACTTTTCGCTTGTTAAGGAAGTTAACAGTCAATTTGTGCATTTGAAGAGGTAATAAACTGGTCTTACACCAACGTAGGTTTGTCACAAATTAACAATCGGGAGAGTTAATGCTTAATTGCTAAGCTCTATTTCGTGCTTGGTTTATCAACGCTTTTGAAGTTATCCATTCTATACTCGCTACATACAATTTTTAGCCCACCTTCATGATGAAGTACCTGTCGTTCTTTCAGTACCGTTTTCTGCCTATTTCCTATTGGATACACCTATAGGCCTTGAGACACACGCACGATGTTTTTTCCTTCTTATGTATGTTAAAATATGTAGACTGTGGACGAGCTAGACCGTGTCACTGTGCACGAGGCGTTCCAGCTGATTATTGCTACTATATTTGTCCGTTAAAATTCAACTGCTAGGGAAATCCATACATTATGCTTTTAAGGGTATTTAAGGATTACTAAAAAAAAAAAGTTTTTATTTTTATTTTTATACAAAATCAGTTTATCTTAAAGATATTACTCGTAAGTCTTCTTTCATCGCATAAAAAAAATTCAGATCGCATCATTTTTGCATCATGGCATGTCAAAATCACAATTTGAGTGTTTTGGGATGTACAAATAAAATAAACGAAATCGTTTACAGAAAATTTTTACAAGTGTGACTGAAAGGTCATGACTTAGTTAACTTTAACGTATTATTAGCGAAATTTATTATACTAAATATCATAAACGTCTAAAATAAAAGATACGCAAAATGTCCTTACACCATTTTTTAAAACTACGAAAACATTTCATATCATGATTTCAAAGATTACTTGAAGTAACTCATGGCATCTTATTTGAATGTGAATTATATTGGTTCTGCATGTTAGTTAGTCTGTATTATTTTTTTAGTCTCAAAAACAATAAAATTGTGATTTCGACAAACTATTATCCAAAAAAATATGAGGTCTAAATGCTTTTATGCGAGGAAATAGTACGTGTAATTAAAGTCTACAAGTTGAACAGTATTTCTGACAAATATATAATAAATAATACCGTAATTTTGATACCAAACTTTCTTAACATTCACACCAAAAAAATTAAAACCAACACATTCCCGCTAAGATACCCACACAGGATTAGCCGCTCCCCACATGAACGAATGCGGCATCTTAGCAATCCCAGCTGGCCAATCCCCAAGTGGATGTGTACAAATATCGTTCACTTGAGCTTTACTTAGAGACCTTTAAGATTCTGTCCCTGAGCTTCCTCACAATCCATTCCCAACTTCGTTTCTTCACAACTTGCATTTTCCTTCGTGTCGTCTATCACCTTTATCCGCTTTCTCCTTCCTTTTCTCCCCTTTGGGACTTCGCTACATATCCTTCCAAAACTACCTTCAGAAGCATCCTTCTCGGCACAGAACCCAAACGGTTCAACATCCGTTTTGTTGTATCTATGAACGGTGTTTTCTCGTGTACATTTTTCCGATATTTTTTTTCTTTCTATCTTTCTTATCCAATTCATCTTTTTCGTATTTCTTTTCTCAACCACACAGAGAATGCTCCCATTNCCCCCCCCTTTTTGTCCTTTTCTTTTGTAAGTTAACACAGATTTTACACATATCAATATACAATAAAAGTCCTTTTGGTTCACAAACAACACTTCAAATTCCTTAATCCTGACGCATCGAAAATAAGTTTATCTCATTGCCCCTCTGAAGGTCTAACGGCTTTAGACACCGATAATTCTCTTCAAGTAGTCACTAGAAAAAACTGTAACGTGTCTTACATCACAGAGAATATTTTAGTGGCGGCAGTTTTATAGCTTGCAGAATCCTGAATACTGCGAATATCATAGCATAGTACCATTATGCAGTAACATTTCAGTGCATTGGTTATTGCGATCGGTGAACTTTTCGGCAGTTAATATATTATGTATATGTACTACCAAAAATTGATTTTTTCGCAAGTACATAAAAAAAATTGAACGTACTAGAATTTGTGGGTTGAAAACACTGATATATTATAATTTTTCATAAGCATGTACTCCCGCAATAGAATAAAAAAAAATATTGATCAGCGGATAAAGTAATTCGCTCAGCTAACATATCGTAATTAGTCAACCGAAAAACGGAGAGAGTGGTGATAAAAAATTACCATGTGTTCTCTGATATGCTGTCTGCAAAGCAGTTCAAATAAAATTGCTTAATTTTGGCATTAATTGTATTTAGTTAAAATTAGTTTTTGAGTAAAAGTCTCTAATTTGTCAATCACAATGTGATGTAACTACCCAAAGGTGCTGAGTTGTTGCAAATAATTAATTTTCAGTACATATATTCCTTGGCATATCTGTTCGAGTAAATGTGGTGGTACAGACAATATAGATAACAAAATTAGTTTGAAAAAACCCTGATATAACACAGTGATAAGTTTGATCGTAATACTTTGCACTTCTGTCTAAAGAAATAGAGTATTGTTGGTTTTCTCATTGTACATTAATAAGATATATTACGGTTTCAGACAAATGTATATTCATTCCGATTTACATACTTCCTCCCTAAATAATCGTATTTAGCATAAAAATACACATATTTTAACTTTAAAATTATTCCCAAAGTATGAAATGAGTCCCTTCCTGAGCAACTCCAGTTGAATTTATTAAGATACACTATTACCACGCTAAATTATGATTATGGGAATATAACATCTGTTCATTTAATAAACTACTATTTCACATTTACAAACTTCTTAATTTTTAAAAACATTTAACTGTAGAAATAAATTATTCCCTACCTTTACCACAAAAAATATTAATATCCTTTAAATTTCACGCAAAGGGAAAAATTTCCTAGTTTATGGTGAATCCAACACCTCATTATTGCACGCAGTTATTATAAAGCTGAAGATGAGGAATCAGCATTCTATGTAACATACTCGTATAAACGTTGACTATCGTGTTTTGACACAAAATTTCCACGGCAGTTTTTTAATGATATGTTTTTAAACGGTATAATTTTACTTTAGAGTCTCGGTGATTTCTCAGGTTCACCGCACTGGAAAAAAGATTCTGTTAGATCAAAGCTTGTTTGGCCCAACGAAACTAATTTTATTTATAGGGGCAATAAACTGTTTTGTTACTGTAACCAAATTATTTTACTATTCTTGATTGGTTGCCACAAACAAAGATTTAGTTGGTGCAACTAAAGATTTATTTAGCTCTACGTGCATTAAACAGTTTCGTTTAATATAAACAAACTGGAAGTTTGAGGTAAATTCGAAGCTATATGAGCGCCACGCCCTAGAAACCTTAGCCGAACTAACTACGCGAACGCCTGAAATGTTTTTATATACGTAATACTCAAATACTGGGCACAGTCACTAACAAACACTGTTACCACCTTTACTGCTACGAAAAATGCAAACAAACTCTCAAGCTGTGCGTTCGAACGAAGGAGATCAGATTAGTAGCCTAACCAATATATGTATACAGTTTATTCAACAATATGCTTTGTTGACGGCCTAATTGCTTTGGGTCCAACGCGGAGGTTTTGTTTACTCGAATATGTATTTTGTTAAACGAACAAAACTAATTATGTTGCTTTTCAAGTTTTGTTTACTAAACAAAATATTTTGTTGCGGAAACTGAATATATTTTTGACCCTATGTAAACAAATATTTTGTTGCCTTGTCTCTCAGCGAGGATTAGTTAGTGTCTTCAATAAAATCTTCGGTAGCTGCAAATAATTTTTTTATTCAACATATATCGCACGCAACTAAACATATTACTCTGTAGACAAATTGTAGCGATATGTTTGCTTACACGAAATATTTGTTTGGCACAAACACAATTGTTATAAATAAATTATTTGACTTTGTGAACAAATTTCATTCATTTGGAGGAACTGAGGCTTAGTTGTACCAACATAATATCGTTTTGCAGAAAGAAACGCCACGCAAAAAACAATCCTTTTCCTCATTATGGTAGCGCAGTGAAACATTTTGGCACTCATGTGTTGTAACACGGGTGTCGCGAGTTCGACACCCACGGAAGACGGAGCTAAGAACTGATAATTTTTCATAACCTATATATAATAAGAAAAAAAAAAAAGTAATCAGGATTTGAAAGTTTGCTTGAAAGGAAGACTTTGAGAATTTTCTGGATTATTATTAATTGACAGACCTTAGAATGATTATGCTGTTAAGTATATCGCAATAAAGGTCACATAAATACGAATACAGTCTGCGTTCGAGCCCTCTTACTTCCGACCTCATGTCCTTGTCATCTACTACCTTTTCCTGGTGAAACAAACTAAGATCTTTACTCGTAACCAATATGCAATTTTTTACAACAGCATTTCCTGTTCTATTTTTACCAACACCGAAAAAGAAAAACTTAAATTGAGAAAACGAGGTAGCTTTCTTTACCCAGCTTCTCGGGGAAGTTTGGCGCAAGGCGTAAATCTTGTGAGAAATAATAGAAAGACCACATCATAATTTAAGTTTTTTTTTTTTGGCGGGCACAGAGTTTGTTTTATAATGCAATGATACGTGCTTTCACTGGCATAGTTACGCGTTCAATCCTAATTGACAGCAACTAGGGTGGTTTCGCCCTGTGGTTTTCATACCCATTTCATGAAAACTCCTTAAAGAATGAGTAGGATTTAAATATACCTACGTTAAACACTATCATTACATTTTACATTCTTTGGAGGCAAACCTGGTAAAATCAGGAGTTAACAATCCTGCAGAAATAAACTTAAAATTTTTATAAGCAATTATTTAACATATGTGGTGATTTTTTTTTACACATTTTCATCTGATGTCTTAAAATTGTAGTTCACAGTGGGATGGCAGAATATGTTAGACGGGAATTAGCTGGGAGGTATAATGATTCTAACAGAAACAATTTTATAGCGTTATTTAGGATTTTCTGTTGGTAAAATTTCAAAAGATTTTTATACTAACGAGGAATAACATGCGATTTCCATCTGAATAATGTGGCTCCGCAATATCCTAAGCGTTATATTAAGATCCTAATTATCCTTTGTAGATAATTTTTTGTAGTTTAGGCCGTATAAACTTTTTGACATTGGTCACTGAGGGTGCCCGTTTTCTTAAGGCGGTATGAATATGAAAGCCTTTTGCTGTATCAGGTACACAGTATTTTGATCACTACCTTAATTTACTTGTGAAAAATATACTTTCCTGCTCAAAACCGCAAGTGGTTTAACGATGGCATGGCTTGTATTACATCCAGACAATTGATAAGTGAATTACGCAGAGTAATTTATTGCCTAAAACGTTTTATAACCACTAAGAAATATGCCTGGTTTCCTTTTTTTTTACTTCTAAGTAATAAATGGAGAAATAGCTGCGTTCCTTACGATTTTGCACTCAATTGATTGACTGATGCATCATAACAATAATGCTTACGTATATTTTAATATTTACACATGGTGGGAAGGTACAAGCTAGAGTGGAAAAAAAACACTAGGTAGGGCTCTAAAAAGTTTTCAGTTAACTTCTAAATAGCTAATGCCTGGATTTCCTGCACTTCCTTATGCCTACGCATATTAAAGTATACATGCATGAGAATTTCCTTTAGTAGAGATAAGAAAGCATATGTAATAAAAGACACTGTGAATACTTCTATGGTATGCGTTTTGTAAAAAAGAAAGTTTGTATTTCTCGTCATTCCCAGCGCTAATAAAGTTTCAAATCATCGCTGCGGATGGCGTTTCAATCAAAATAACCTCTATCGCGTGCACACACAGTACAGTGTAATACCTATTGTAGTGACAACAAATATCTTTTTTTGTAACCACAATTTGGTTCTAACAACAAAACCAAGCAATTTGAATTCGTTGTACGTTTAAGATTTTTTTTTTTTCATTCTTATGTGAGAGAAATTATCCCATAAAGATTAGCTGCAATTCGTACTTTTGATTAAAGTCTGTATAGAGGAATGTAGAAAATAATGAACAATGCGTTAGATATCCCGCTTTTGTATCGCCAATTTTTTCTCCGGACACAGTCGCCAAGTCTTAAAAATGAAAAAATTTTCGTCGCTTTCTAAATCACAGTTAACTGCATTTGTAGAACTTCTGGCTCTTTCTTTTATTTTTTGCAGTGTATTTCTCGCGGGGGCACTGGGGAGGGAGTGTTCAATTCCGCATCACGGGAAGTTAAGAGGGGCGGAAGGAAGTTATATATCTCATAAAACTCGACGTGCCAGAAGGGATGATGCAATAAACATTTATTGGTATCGTTTGACTCGCCTCCCCGGCAACGGCCTATTACGCAGCGTGCCAGCGAAGTGTTCGCAAACCTCGCGCTTTTTTTCTCCTTCACAACTCCGAGGGGATTAAATGCGTTGGGCGTTTTGGCGAGATGCCGGGTCCGTTGAGTGACAAGGAAACCAAAGTGCTACAGGCAAGCTTAGGAGACCGCGCTCTTTTCCACGTAGATTTTCGTCACAGGCGGGAAATTTGAGCGAGAGTTTTAGGGCGTGAAAAATGCGCAATGTATTTATGTTGGCGGCGTCCATACGCCACAGAATAGTTAAGGGTGTTAACCAGGAGAAAAAAATGTGTTAGTTTATATTGGTACCACATACTGAGCCCATAGATTTCAAAATCATAATTTTACTGTTTCATAAATGTACCAATAAAATAAAAAGTATGTACAGAAATGAGACAATTAACACTGTAAGGATATGCCGAGAGTTACTTCAAAACGTCTATAAAATCGTACAAGAAAACATTTTCACTATTTAAAAAAATCGCTTAAGTATGAAATTCTTACGTTATTTTTATTTGCAGCTGCCCCTGAATTTTTGTAAAATAACTTTTGCGAAGCATACCTTATAAGGAATTAAAACAAGATCTTTCAGTCGCTCTTGAAAAATTTTCTGCATGTAGTTGATTTAATTTTATTTGTACAATACAAAAAAGAGTAAAATTTTAACTTTGGAAGGTCATTTTTCAGAAACCATGTGGTAAAAAAAAAGAGGCAAAAGTAGTTAAAGCTAACATCCACAAGTTGAACAGTATGAGGTACATATATAAAATAACAAATTTTTACGTGGCCAAGGGCCTTAAGAATACAGAGGGGTAAACAGCCACTCATTCCGCTAGCTCCAGTGCTCACACGCCAGCAAAATGGCGTCACTGGCCAGCAACATGCGGGAACTCCGTTCGCCAACCAGCGCCTGGCAACCTACCTGCCAGCCGGCAGCCCAGACAATAGGGAACCTCCTGCAGCACGCAGTAGCCAATCACAGACCACAATGCCCGTTTCAGAGCCTCGCGCGGCCGATCGGAGAATAGGTAACCCTACATCAAAGGAACCGCCACGCTGTTTCGTGTATGTGTACTTGTATAAACTATGTTGGTTTACTAACGAAAAAAAAAATTGAATTAATTAAGGCTACCACCCACGCACGTAAAACGGTAAACAGAAACGAAGGACGGTGGGTGGGGGGTGGTGAAGGGGAGGGGGGTTAGAAACTTGCCCGAAATTTCTGGCTACCTTTTTCCGTGCAGTAGTTATAAAAAATTTCACCTCCAGGGTTTAGCGTCCGTTTTCTGTTTACGTCTTTCTTTATAGTGTAATTTTTGCAAGGGAAGATGATAAAAAATGTGAGTCCGTTTAAAACTTGCATCCATTCACGACACTATAACAGTCGCGTTTATCCACCACTTCAAGAAAACCAGTTCTACTGGTCTCTGTATTCTTAAAGGGGCCGCGGTGGTGTGACGACTAGGGCACTCGCCTCCCACCTAGGTGAACCGGGCTTGATTCCCGGTGTGGTCGCTCCCCGATTTCCACATGTGGTAATCGTGTCGGACGATGCCGCTGTTTGGCGGGTTTCCCGGGGACCTCCCGTTTCCCCCGCCCACGCATTTCGGCGCTGCTCCATTCCTACCTGGTTTCATCCTCATCGGCTATCAAGACCTCGTTGTTAAGAGCAGCCCAAATCTCTTCACCCTGTATTCCCTACCAGGCCATCTTATTGGTCGACAGTACACCAGACACGCTTATTACTGGCCAGCTGTCAGCCAGTACCATGCCGAGTTTACGTTCTTTCCTGTGTGTATACAACCAACCGCGTCAATGTTTGCACTTTTCCGAGTGCCCTCGTCGTAATATTACGTCGTAGAGAACCTCATGAGAATTACCCAGTACAATGTTTATGTGAACAAACAGCAGCTCATCGTAACGGCGCATGCGCCAGACACGATGGAACTCGGGCGATCACGAACATTTCCGAAAATATGACATTCTATCGTTGTCTTGGCGCTTTTTTAATTTCCTGCTGTTCTAACCATAGGCTAAAGGTGAGGTAGACCGCTTATTCGTCTTCTGCGCATGTACCCAACATCGACCTACCCCAAATGAACACAACTTTCAAAGTCACTTGGTCAACAGTGATGAGCGTGGGCGTTTATATATTTTAGTTTTTAAATAACAAGCACCATTATATAAATAAGATACTTTTACCAATTCGAATTTAATAAAATTGTATTACAATCTGGTTAGAGGAAGTATAAAAACATCTCGAAGAACTTGTTTACTAAACAGGTTTGTAACCTCAAATCCAATCCACGCCTTTTCCGCTAGCTTTACTTGCAGAAAAGCAGTTCAATGCTGGGACACGGAAACTGGTTGTGCGCCGCCAGCGAGATCGGTCCACCTCATCTTTAGTATATGGTTCGGACTCTGCCAAATGTCATTTATGGGTATCTATCAAGAGCAGTCCATTTTGATTTCCGAAGTTTGCCTCGTACAATAGACATTTGTCGCTGCAGCCCGACGCGCGGCGAGTGGTCCGGCTTGAGTAAGGATCCCAGACACATTGGAAAAAGAATACTAGACACTTATGACTGAGGGTGACATCTTAGTATTGGCTGTTTACGGTAAACTGAGCAGTTTTGAAATGAACCTTCGAATATTGTCACTCACCCCCTCTGCGTGCATATAAACTGAAAAGCCAAGAAAAAAACTGGTACACCTGCCTAATACCGCGCAGGGCCCCCCGAGGACGCAGAAGTGCCGCAAGACGACGTGGCATGGACTCGACTAATGTCTGAAGGTATGCAGGAGGCAATTCACACCATGAATCCTGCAGGGCAGTCCACAAATCGAATCTGCGCCAATTTGAGAAAGGGTTGAACGTCTGTCACGCTTAATAATTCTCGTCAGTCGTCGCTTGTCCCGTTCGTTCATGATCTTTTTCCGGCCGCAGCGATGTCGAAGATGCGATGTTATACAGGATTCCCGATATTCACGGTACTCTCGTGAAATGATCGTACGCGAACATCCAAATGTTATCGCTGCCTCGTTGATGCTATGTCCCATCTCTCGTGGGCCGACTATAACACCACGTTCAAACTCACTTAAATCTTGATAACCTGCCTGCCATTGTATCAGCAGTAACCGATCTAGCTGTCGACTGCAGGGCGTTACTCTGATTGGTTCCATACCTCTGTTATTTGCATACGCACGCCTATACCAGTTTTTTTTTGCTTTTCAGTGTATATTAACGGTCACACTGACCGGCGTGCACACAGGCAAGTTGGTAACGACAAAGGGAAAAAAGTTCCATATCGAAACGTTGAATCAAGAGTGTTTGTAAACATTTACGAATACTGAAATGTAATCTGTTTTGTTTTCTTTTTTCCTTATTCATATAAGTGTTAGAATGAGCAAATATGTAAAATGTTTACTTTCCTGATACTTTCACTGTTTCACCAGAAGGATGCGTAAATAAAGGGATCAGGCCCATGATAATGTCAATTTTATATATATAGTGGAATAATACACATTATGCATGCAAATAGTTCTTCAGCAGTGTTTCTAAAAGTGTGCAATTTACCATGAAAAGCCTATTCCAATAGGTACAGTTGTTAAGAGTTTTCCTGCTCAACTCAACTATAACCGTATTAATTAAAGTACATCTTGATATTTTATTACAGTTATATTGTTATGACATTTAATACAGAGTAACATACAGACCCGTTCTGTAAACTTTCTCTAGAGACTTTTCTCAATGGGCGTCTCCATCCTAAACCACCCACCATCTGTCACTGCGAATTCCGGATCTACAACCGGCGTAGAACATGTTCATTGATTTTCCGGGAGAAATCGTATAGGAAGCGAATTGGGGAAGTGTTGTTGTAATAGCATTTTAGGTCTTATACGGGCGTGTTTAAAATACTGCTTCAGGAAATCGGCCTGAGAGTGATGAGTTACTTCCTTCACGTACAAACGTTTGTCCGAGATTCTTCGACTCGACTGGAAACTCTCCTATCAACTATCTTAGCCTCAACTTTTCAAGCTGATGCACTACAAAAGTAAAAGTTTCACTTTTATTTATTGGGGTATACTCAGTTTTATGATGCGGTCACGTATGATATGCGATTTAAAATTTTTACGCACACCACGAAGTACTTACGTATTCATATAGCAAACTCATGGTACCAAAATTACATCATGTGTTTGAAATTAAAAACTTTTGGTGTGTGCATCGTGTTCAAAGCATTTTACCAACTTTTGCGCTATTTATATTATTTTCCTTAGTTGGTAATTCCGAATTGCCATGTTTGACTTTCCTTTTGGTTAATTGTGGCTTGAGACACAACATTTAGCGAAGAGCTACATGACCGTTGTCATAAAGCTTGGTTCAATATTGAATAGATTGCTTAACGTCTAACTTTCTTTCGTCCGGCTATTCAGGAGGATCACAAATTTTACTCAGATAAATAACAGATCCGTCACCTTAATGAGATATTTTATATGTGTGACCATCACCATTAAACAAGAATTTAGGAATATTTATAATAAGCTCTTAGTTACCATACCTTATCTGCAGTCTTTGCACTGTTATTTGTTCTATGGAGAGTGTTACAATTGCTTTAATTGTATGTTTTAACACACTATAGTTATTGCACGCCTAAATGCAAGTTTTGTAAAACCTTAGGAAAATATCTCTTATTCCTTATTTTATATTATAACGTAATATGCAAATAGAGTTTTTATTATAATGTGGGCAGCGAATTATAAGTATTTGCAGTGTAATAATGTGTCATTAAAATCTCAGTGATTTAATTAATATCAAAATGAAATCATTTCGTTTTGGTCTAATGCATTTTAAAGCAAAATATAACGTAGCATTTTCGTACTAACGTTTCTAATAATACAACCGAGATATTTCACCGTTGCATTGATGACAGTCCTGGCCCTGGACGGCCATTTTAATTGTCTGTCAACACGTGACAAAATAATACGCAGCAGAGAAAGGCTCCGCTAACTTTAAACCGTTGTAATAAATGTTCTCTACCTTGCGTGGTTAAACTGTTATGTGGCGTTCTGGTGACCTGTTGCAACTCCATCCCTTACTCTGGGTCGGTGAGGTAGTGAATGCCGCACGGATCAGCGGTGGCGTAGCGGCCAGGGCGCTCGCCTCCCACCACGGCGATCCGGGTTCGATCCCCGGCGGGTTCACTCCCGGATTTTCGCATGTGGAAATCGTGCTGGATGATGCATTCCGCTTGCCAGCGGGTTTTCTCGGGGTACTCCCGTTTCCCCCGCCCTTGCATTCCAGCACCGCTCCATTCTAGGGTTTAATTTCTGTCGTGCTCGGGGATGACGGTCACCTACGGGTCCCAGCTGGAAAGACCGTCACTCGGAGGGTGTTGCCTTGCCCTGGGTGCACTCCCCACACGTCATTATTATTATAGTGAATGCCGCACAACACGCAGGGGAAAAAAAAAACCTGCAGAGTAACGAAATTGGTACAGGGTGGGAAAATACTTCAAGATGGCAACGTTCAAATGTCGTTAAGATCCTGTTTAGACGTGAAAAGATTTTTAAAATCAGATCAGCTCATGGGACACCAGAACGGAAACGGCGATGTAACGTTTGCAGGGTGATCCATTCCGACACTGTAAATTCTTGACTAACAGCACGATTGAAATGAATGTGGTCTCGTTCTATCGGGACTGCGACTGCGATGCGAGCGTAACCTTGAGTTGGCTCCGAGCGAGGGTGGGGGCCCACGGCGACTGGCTGCAGTTCTGGGCGTGAGTGGACATTTCCGGGAGATATATCTAGCGACTTCGATATACACTACCACGCTGCTGAACAAAATATTTCGTCTACATCTGTCAATTTAAGCCGTTAAAGCCAATTATCCATTTCGTTTCTTTCAGTTCATTCTCATATCCCTAAGGAAATATTACCCGTTAACGGAGACGCGTTCACGAAAAAACAACAGCCATGTCCCCAACGCAGCAACACACATATACTTCTAAATTTGAATTATTCTTCCATCTCGTCAGTGATATTTATATCCACAGTGATAACTCATTTAGGAGAATTACAAACGTTTGTTGCATTTCCTTGCGCGCGCTCAAAAAATATTTTGCTGCAGGTGTCATACTGGCTAGGGTTTTGGCATGAAGGCAATTTCCAGGCTTAAGTAAGCGAGTGTGGCATTAAAGACTGTATATCTTTGACTAAAGGCGGCTGGTTAAGTGGTAAATTGGGTTCCCTTTATCGACTCTGTGTCGTATGTTTACAATCTTCACGTTAAGTAAAAATTTCCTAAATCTCAAAAGCACAAATACTCACTCGTGTTTCAACCAAATTATCATGTTTATATTTGCTTTTGCTTTGTACGTTAGCTCTGTTCGACGCCATCTTGACACATTATATTACTTTCCAAGCCGCCGCTCCGCCATGGACATCAGTTTTCTCGACTATATGTGAAACTTAGTCGCCTCGCCTTGTGCTTATGCTGTACCAGGGTGTTTGAAAAAAAAATACGCGTTTTTCTTTACTAATCAATAAACGATTGTCTAATAATTTGGGCCCAAAGAAAAAAATCATGTGTTTTTACGTTAGTTTGTAGTTAGCTGCTCGCATACATACGAATCAATGGGGATCCGGTTTATGTCAATAATTGACTGTTCTGGAAAATTATGCACTTAAAAAGGATTATCATTTTTATGCCACGGTTTTCATAAAAAAATATCCGCAAATATAGAAATAAAGACCAAATAAGTAAAGGAAACCGCAGGCAAAACACAAATAAATTTAATTTACATTATTATATTACAACACTAACTGCTACTTCGTGAGTTTTGCATGTTGAAAATTTCAACTGTTAGCATAAGTCAAGTCGAGGAAAAGATAGCACGCTTTATAAATTTCAGTTTTATTTCTTTCTGAAAGGTTTTTAAAATATTTGCTGTTGAAATTACAGCTCACACACATTTACGAGATATATAATTTCAGGCTACCATGTTATACTTATTATACGATTATTTAATTTTCCGTGTTCAGTTCTTTGCAAACGTGCCTGTTAATTATTTCCAAACAGTAACTAAACGAATTTTATTTTTACGTATTGAGACTTAAATACGCAATAAGCTGATCGGCCCCTGGAATCGGGTCTCAATGGAAGTGAGGATAACAAGCAAATCCATCGTCAAAATGCAGCTCTCGAAGTGCTGACGAACCCGACGAATGAAGACTGAGATAAATCATTTTGTGTAGAGGCCTATATCTGTATCGGGCTTCCCCGCCTGTATCGGACGTTGCTAAGAGGATTACTGAGGACTGCCCCCACGGATCGTGACGTAATCAACGCGAGAGCTTTCCTGATTGTGACACGTTAAATCTGGGTTTAATTTCAAATAGAAATTGAGGCTTGTTGCACGTGACATGCTTACAATGTCAAGTGAGGAAAGCTATGTATACACGTCGATTTTTTTTTTT
>NQII01001565.1:427201-474845 GCA_002778355.1 Clitarchus hookeri
TACAAACTTCAGAAGGTGATTCCTGACCGGAAAAGGGACAAAAAAGTTAATATCAACATATGTCCCGAAATGCATGTTTATATTTGCCTAGGTGGGGCAGCGGTGGCGTAGTGGCCAGGGCACTCACCTCCCACCACGGCGATACGGGTTCGATCCCCGGCGGGCTCACGCCCAGATTTCGCATGTGGGAATCGTGCTGGACGATGCCGCTTGCCGGCGGGTTTTCTCGGGGTACTCCCGCTTCCCCCGCCCTTGCATTCCAGCGCCGCTCCATTCTAGGGTTTCATTTGTCATGCCCGGGGATGACGGTCACCTACGGGTCCCAGCTGAAACGACCGTCACTCGGAGGGTGTTGCCTTGCCCTGGGTGCACTCCCCACACGCCATTTATTTTTTCATTTGCCAAGGTAGATGGCACTGATGAACGACATCATTCTCTCATAACACTCACGGTGTGCTTCCTGTGGAACACTCTACCCTCGCTGCTTGAGAATGTGCACATGTGGCTGATGCATGATGGAGCGCCAGCCCACTTCTTCCGTACTGCTCGTCAACACCTCAACAACAGCTTCCTTCCCCGGGAAATGGATAGGGCGAGGAGGCCCTGTTGCACGGCCCGCGAGATCACCGGAGCTAAACCCCCTTGATTTGTACTCGTGGCGACGTCTGAAAAGTGCGTTGTGCGTGCGGAGCCAATTCCTGACGTGGGGACCCTCGAACAGCGTGTCCGCGTAGCTTGTGATGCCATTGGGGTACGGGCTGGAACATTCGAGAAGAACGAGGCGACCCATGACGCGACGCATGGACGCTTGCGTTGGTCACTTTGAACATCTGTTGTGACCAGGAGGCACGCAATGCCACTAATGCACTCCACTCTTGTTGGGGGAAGGTTCTGGGATAATAACAAGCTCATTAATCTACAACACACAGGTTTATTGAATCACTACTTTTACACAGGCAGGTAGCCTCATTACCTACAAAAAAACAGCCGGCGATCCGGGTAGTTCCAAGCGATTTCTTGTGGTAAACCTCCCCTGCTGGCGGTCAGGGGCAAGCGGTTGGACATCTCACTATTTACCCAAAATCTACACCGGATTGCAATAACTGAATACAATATTAGTGTTAATTACGATGTTGACAAGGATGGCACAAGTTGGTGTCGCAAGGTCGTCAGAGTCTTACTTGTTTCGTTTTGGACTTCAAGGTATAACAACTAAACCAGGAAATGGTATTTATGAGATTTGTTTTTTCCGTAAGCATCGCAATGCTCCTAATCCTTCTTTCACTGATTTGTCTGCATTTGATCTTCGTGATGTTATATGTTGGAAGACTGTACCTTTACATGAAACTGTTTATAATCAATCTTCTGTTATCAGTTTTTATTTGTCTCCTGTTTCGTACTCTCGAAAGAAGATCAAGTTTGAGTTAGGTGAGGAAATATGGATTTATAGGAAGTTGCTTGGTACTATGGGAAATTTTCGTATTGTAGGCCATGTAGAGGTTGTTTATAATGCTTAATGCTGTATAGTGTTTTGGGAAATCAGTGATGTGTCCAACCGCTTGGCTCCGAGCGCCAGCAGGGGAGGCTTACTACAAGAAATCGCTTGGAACTACCCGGATCGCCGGCTATTTATTGTAGGTAATGAGGCTACCTGCCTGTACTGTATTGTCATTCTATGATGTATCTATTCGACTGTTCTGTATTGTCATTTTATAATGTATCTATGTCAGTGTACTATATGATTCTGTACACATGTATGTTGTTATTATAAGATATTGAAATTGTATTTATGTACATTGTATCCACGCGTGTGTGTGTGATATAGCCCAACCTTGACCTGACTTGACCTCTGTTGATAACCTTTTGATCTTGTACATATACCCATCTTACACTAATGATGACATGTGTTGATGTACGAATAACATTGCAAGGTCTATAGTGACGTCATATTCTGGATAACTCCTCACAGCGTCCATTTCCGGACGTATGTTGACATTGACTTTTTTGGTTCCTTTTCCACACAGGAATCACCTCCCGAAGTTTGCTGCTTTAGTCCCGAAACGAACTTAGCAAGAAAAACCTAGTAGACAATATACCATTAACCGACCAGCGAAACACAACTAAATGTACAAGGAAAGTGATGGACAACAGTCACAATAATCACAAATAAGAGAAATATTATTTCCTGGTCGGAATTTAAGGAAACGATTTAAATGCCAAGAAAAAGAAAAACTACACACAGTAAAACTGGCACGAGAAAATAAACACAATTTCAAAAGTTACAGCACGAATATCGAAATGGAAATACGACACAGGTAATATAGGTAATATCCACAATGAACACAAAATAGGAAATTAATACATGTAGTCTAATTTACAGGAACGCTTTGAACTGCAGATGAAAATGCTGTGAGATGGTTGTTTATCCAAATAAGAAGAAAACTTTACACGAATTATGACCTACAGTGATTATAGAGGAAGGTACGTGACCTTGAAAATCTATTACTCAAAATGGTTGTATTTCAAATGATTTGAAACCATGAGGCCCCTGGCTGTCAACAATTACATTCCAGGTGCGCAAATCCACATGGTCCAACCACGCCCATACTTAAAATCGCTAAGAAAACCAATTCTTAGCCCAAGCGTGAATAACTCCGATAAGTCCTAGCAGAGTGGAGTACCAACAAAAACACAAATATCATTGAACGCCCTGTCACTTAGAAAGTATAATAGCAAGGAGGTTATTAATAGAGATCCTGTTTCATTGGAAACAACTATAAAATTGTGTATAGGTTAGGTTTTATTAAATTAGTTTAACAAATAATTTCAAATAACATTTCAATAAAAAAGATAGTTAAAATATAAAACAATTATTTCATAACATTGAATATATAAATTTAACAAAGTATCAAAAACCAATATAAATGTTAGCATTAGAACTCTGGCAAATTAAATAGACCACGAAATAATATTAACAATTAAAACCAAATAACAATTAACATAATATCTCGCACCACTGCTCTCGTATAAACGTGCGAGTCACTGAATGCTGTCATCAATGACTTGACATATCCTCAAAATCGCCGCCATGGCCAAATAGTTCAGCTAAATACACAAGAGAGAGAGAGAGAGAGTCTTCATTCACTGCACATGAACACTCATCAGCAGGAGGTCAATCAACACTTAACGGACTAGCGACTGGGGAAATTTCTGAAGCTGGTCCTTCACACATCAGGGATCGACAAAGAGGACCTACATGAATCACTAGAAATAGGGATTATCTCTGGTTTTTCAAAACTCTCTGCTTTGATTGCAGACCTTCTTCGCATTTGCAGTAGAGGCGAGTAGCTTCGACTACTCTCTCCGTTTATAAACCAGTCCCTATAAGGTGCAATTGTGAAACACGTAGTCACTTCATTGTTTATTATTGTCATATTAGTGATAAAACCTATATAAAATTTGGTTTCGTCGCACATTTAAAAATCGTAGTTTGTGTATATAAAAACTACCTCATCTTCAATTTTATTGTGATCGTAATCTTTTTGTAAATTATATGTCTTTATTTGTTACGAGACTTATGATTGTGAAAATAAAACTGGAGTACCACCTATAAATAAGTCCCCTTTAAAAGGTGTCTTTAAAGCTAAAATTCATAACTAATAGTTACGGAGTAATTTGTATTTGTGGTTGTGCTGAAAATAATCGTATTTCGGAAGTTAATCGTCACTGTCTTGAATTTCTCATGGAGAGCGATGGAGTACCCGTAGTCGTGAAGACCGAAATCGATGATACAGCTGAGCCTATGACGAAGCGGTAAAAAGGTAAAGTACAGGCAGATCGGGACGATATATCGGATGCGGATTTTCCACATAAGAAAAAGGTATGGAAGTAAGTCTTCAAACCCAATGTGCTGGTTCGTCAGTACCTACGATCGTACACATATCGTTATAATGATACGACATGCGGTGTATACAGGCATAATGATAGATTATTCCTGGGTGCTGATGAAAAAGATTTTGTATCTGGTGGGATCATCCAAGTAGGTGATTACAAGACACGTGGAACCCTCGTGCTTTACAAACTTCTATTTCGCAAGGAGCCCAGAGAGTTTACAGAATCTGACCTGCTGAAATACAAGACGTTGCTTGAACTCACGCATGCACTTTACCAAGATAACAATCCTGAGAAAGGTGTTTACAAGGACGAATATTACAAAAAAATAAAACAAAATGACAAATGAAAAAAAAAATCTCCATGCATGCGATGGAATGAGTATTGGTGAGGGGGTGGAGCCCTGCCAACTAAATAACCAATGAGAAATATTGGTGAGGGTGGTGGCCAGCTGAATAAACAGCCAACAGCAACAGACGAAGGTCAGTATTCTGCTGGACCTAGTGTAATTTTTAAAAATACATTTTTTAATAAATTAATAACAAGTTGTTATAACTTTGTACATACATTTTTTCAACATTTTTATTTTTAAGAATTTTTTTTAGGATTTTTTAGAATTTGTTTGGGTTCAATGCCATTTTAGGTCATGAGCATGTGGTCAGAATCAAGGTCATGGGTCAAGGTCAGGGTCACCCAGATTCAATATTGCGGTTGAGTGACGTTACAACATGGCGGCCTACGCCTGGCGCTTACTTCATCATTTCCTTATGCCAGAACGCAGATAATTATTCTACTTATTTCAAAAGTAGTATTTAAAGTAAATAATCTAAAAATTCAATCCAAACATTTTTGGAACTCCTGAAATACAAACACAAAAATAAATACCATAAACAAGTTCTTTACATAATGCAATTCATTATATTACAAAAAATTAACGTAAATAATAATGCATATGTCAACGCTTGTTTCATTTTGCATAGTCTCAAACTTCTTGAACCAAAATCATTTGAAATATCGATTCAGGAATTAAACTATTGGTTGTATTTTCACTTTATAATTTTGAATGAAGAATTTTATCACGGCATTTTCACCCGGCGTTCATGATAATAATTCTGTATAATTAGAGGCATAAAATTTTCGTTATTATCTGACATCACGGTAAACTTCACTAGCAAACGGACACGAGTTTGAAGTACATTTTTTCTTCAAATAATAATGCCAATCTTTCAGGTAATATTACGCATAACTTAAGCTGCACTGGTTATTTTATTTTTACCACAAAATCTGCATTTACANCAATCTTTCAGGTAATATTACGCATAACTTAAGCTGCACTGGTTATTTTATTTTTACCACAAAATCTGCATTTACACAGAATGTTTGGGAACTCAGTGTCTAAGCTCTAGGCATAGTTTATTTAGACCAATTGTAATACAAAAGCCGTATACACTTCTGCCTGGAAAAGTATATTTATACCATTTAATTGTATTAAAATTTGCGGCGTACAACGCCTGGAGAACAAGGCTGTGCGATAACGTGTGTGTGGCACATTGCATAGGACGCAGGCGAGCGACACTAAATTATTACACACGCCGCGTCGCGCGCCTACTTCCTATGCAACTTGTACAGCACGCATAGCGATGCGGTTTGAAATTCAGGCATTGTACACCACAACTTTGAACACAAATTATATAAACATACGTTTCCAGATATGTATGAATTTTTAAAAAAAATTAAAATTGGTCTAAAGTAACTATGTCTGGAGTTTGGGCATTGAGTTTCCTTACATTCTGTATATTCTAATATCGTTAAAGATTGTTTCGTGGTTAAATTGAAACTTCTGAAAGTTTCGTCAAGTCACTTGTACCTTATTTTGTACAACATAATTACATTCGATTACATTCGTAGAGAAAATACCGATTAAGGTGCGCGTGCAAGTTGCGCACTAAGCCTCTGTACTGCNAAAAAAAATTAAAATTGGTCTAAAGTAACTATGTCTGGAGTTTGGGCATTGAGTTTCCTTACATTCTGTATATTCTAATATCGTTAAAGATTGTTTCGTGGTTAAATTGAAACTTCTGAAAGTTTCGTCAAGTCACTTGTACCTTATTTTGTACAACATCATTACATTCGATTACATTCGTAGAGAAAATACCGATTAAGGTGCGCGTGCAAGTTGCGCACTAAGCCTCTGTACTGCAACATCGAATGGTCCTTTTTCCACCACAAATGTCAATACTTAAGTGTATAGACTGTTCACGGTTAATCGAGCGCTCTTGATAGCCCTGCTTAAGATGCACTTTTCTCCTATTTTTATATCTTGCTGCCATATGTAAAATTAATATTTCCACCGATAACTTTATTCATATGTCAGTCATGTTAAAACATAAAATTTCTGGGAACCTAAATGTGTTACTAATAAGCCAATTCGCAATCTACTGAGTATAAAGCAGAAATACACGACTTTAATTAGTCATAAATTTAAACGTTACACTCGCAATACAACGCCAAGACTTCGAATAATTTTTCTTATTTATCTGACAACTTTAGTAGAAGTCTACATCATACAAGTGTATAGTAGTATCTGTGGAGTTCAGGCAATGTTATTCTTCAAGTTTTGATTTCAAAAGTGCTCAATTTACCGTGAAAACCTGTATCAGTACTTTTCTGCTAACAGTCTTGTAATGCAATCGCAATGTAATCAAGTTACGCAAGGTAATTTTTTTCTTTGCAGAACTGCGGGTTTGTCGTAGAACGAAGCGTTTACAAACGGCGCCTCACTGTCTGAACAGGTTATTTTGTAGTACTAATGACTGTTCGTGAGTCAATGCTCAGAAAATGAAAATAAGTTTACCTCACATTTTTTAATTTCTGATTGCCGTGGATGTAAACGCTAGCACCCGAGCGTGAATGCTGAACGAGAAACACAATATAATTTTCATGAAAAGGCAATTATAACTACGAAGACAAATTTAACTCTTAATGTTTACGTATTTGAATGGCCTGCCGTCAGCTTAACTGTAATATTATCATTTTTTGAAAAAACAAATACATGGTATTTTCGTGAGGAGATGTCGGAGATTGATTTCAAAAGTTTCTTACCGTGAAATAGCTAGGGTCGAATTCCGATACCTCTCCAACGCGCTAGCAAGTTGTTCCGTTGCCTTTCTTATGCGCATCTGTGCACATAATACGTTATTCTACCTCCTACCAATCTCGCGCAAAAACTGCATGTGGTCCGGAGCACAGATTCTTCGCGTGCCGGCCTCGCGTTGGCACGTATTGTGGGCGGGAATGTACCCCAAGCTAGTTAAAAAAAAACCTCTGAGATCCTCAACGAACTCATCACTTAGTGTAGGTGTGTATTTAAAAGTTTTATTTGTCAGATTTTCATTTTGGTTAAACTACGTTTCGTGTACGACGCACATAAAAATATTTAAGGAACGCAAAGTGACGTCAGGTGTGCTAGGTTTCTTTCAGTCTCCATCTTTATCTTCAAACAGCTGGCGAGATACTGTAGGAGCACGATTGTTGTTACACTGCATTGTGGACTTAAATTGGATTATATAACGGCATAACATCCCACGAGTTTCTAGCCGTTGCATTAGCACAGGCGACGAAAGGCGGCCTAGATTGTTCCTTGGAAATCGTTAGTAGTAAATCACATGATCATATTAACATTTTAATTGAAAGCTAATGCAGTATGACAGCTCTTCGGTTGGGCATATATTTACTTACTAAAACATAATGAGTTATGTTCAGTTAAATTTTTATGTCCTTAGTCGAGATATCTGTAATTTTGACACTAATTCGAGCTATTTAACAAACCTCTCATTCTATGTCGTAATTCGTTTTTTTTTAACGTGATGCGGCGTCACACAGAAAATTAATTGGTCAATATTCAAACTTTATGATTTGTAAATGGCATGCTTGAGAGGTTCCGGCAATTTACTTACTCGCGGCAGTTGCTATGCTACTGAAGCCTTCAGAAAACCAGACTAAAAAACTTACAGTCTACTGGATTGTATACTTTAAAGAAACTATGATAAATCAAACGGCATTTTGATATTATAAAACAAATTTTTATCACATGTGCTATTCAAGCTGTTTCTTGGGTTTTTTCTTCAATTTTTTTTTTTACATTCCGTGGACAAAAATAACTAACTGACCGAACTGAGAAGCGCGAGGTTTTTAAAACTTATGTTTACGTGAAGCCCATTCACTGTTACTTCCAACTTTTCTGAAGCCCTGCTGAAGTAATACTTTCAGACTATTCCGCCACCTCATGCAAACAAAGCTTAAGTAAGTCTAGAAAATTACACCAAAGGGACAACACGCCACATTCGTGGCCACTCAGTTTATTTGTAATTTTCGTATGAACTATTTCTTACCAGGAATCACCAACACACCCATTTTATACCTCTCTTTTCTTCGTATTAATTATAAAGTAAACATATTGCTTTATAAATAAAATACAAGCAACATTTAAGTTTAACCAAGAATTTGATATGATTCTGTGTTAATAGAAGTATAAAACGTTTGTGATACATAACATATTTAGAAAAGAAGCAAACACGTTTTTCAAAAAGTGTGAAGATGCCGCTAACAGGTTATAGAGAAGTAGGTTGTGGTCGATATAAAATGCAAGGAAATATTATTTACATGTTTAATATCTCTAATTTGGAAGTTCCTTGCGAGCTAGGAGATGAGTGACGTCACAGTAACGACAATGTGAACGCTCGAAGTATTGACCTTTCCCTCCCGGGGTACTTAGTATATCCTCAGCCACGGCGGAGAAGAGCAGAGGCAAATGGATGTAGCGGTGGGGTGGGAGAGGAAGGAGATGGGGCAGCTAAAAGGGCGTGTCCTTGTGAAAGCCGGCCGACGGGCTCGTGGGAACCCCAGCAAGAATTCCGATAGCGGAGCAGTGCGGAAGTCTTATCGACTGAGCTTCGATTTAGACCGCGCGGCAGCGCAGCGCTAGTGTCGCTTGAGCGCCTCGCAATGGAGAGCTTCAGTTGGAGTGTCTGCGACGCCTTTTCGCGGAAAGCGCCGCTGGGTTTCAGTCCTGGAAGCCGGCAGGTTGTCTTGTACGGCAGCGCTGTTCTGTCTCGCTACAGGTGGGGCTTGCTTGCCACTAAATAATAAAATTAAATTAAAAAACTACGCAGTCGTCCTCCGAGGATTAAGGATGTCGTACTGTGTAGTAAAAACCATTAGTCATTTCATGTTTCAAATAAACACTACACAACTTGTATACGTTCCGTGGGACATCGTTCCCAGCAAATAAAATCAACTGCATAATCACACAGAGGAAGATTTTTTACATTAAAAATCTGAATGTACGGGACTTTAGGCCTAGGCATATTTTTTATAAGCGGTTGCTTCTAAATTTTTGTGAAATTACTTTTGAAAAGCACCTGCTAAGGGCAAGAGATAACAACCATCTTGAATCTAGGTATATTCCTCCATAACTTACTTTCCAGACTCAGTATTTAAAAACCAAGATTGTCAAGCCCGATATTTCGAAATCCAAATTTTTAGCTCCCGTTTCTCGTTTCACGTCTTTAACCGTATCAAAGTTTTCCTATTTATTTAATTAATTTAGTCCCACTTGAGAAAATATATATAACTAAAACCATACGCACATCAAAAAATCTGTGAAGTAGTCCTCTATGCCACGCCAATTTTTTATTTTTTATGTTCGGTCATAAAGTCAGATCGCGAAGATATGCAATAAAAGAAAATTCCAAGATTAACGAGTTTTCGCTATCTTAAGTTAATTATTACAATATTTTTCCAAATTCATTCATTGTTTTTTAGGTACTAATGTTAGTTGCAATAGTGTTCAAAAACCATTAAAGTTTTATATTTGTGGGCGATTTTGCAAAACATAATAACTTAAATTCTTTTACTTGCTGGAAAATATGTGATATTTAATATATACAAGTACAGCTGTGTTTGATACAATTATAACATATTTAATTTGAGGCTATTCAGCGTTTTAAACAGTGTGTGTTTTGTCTGTCGTGAGTGTTCATACCAGTATTGTGAAAATAGCGTTCAATTGTAAGCACGAAGGAAACGTAAAAATTAACTCGCGTGTAAAACTTGTCATGCACGCACAACTGGCAAAGTGCGTTGATGAATATAACTGAACTTCCAATACTTCGTTATGTATAGTTTTGTACTTTCAAGTGGTATCTCTTTTTCTTCGAGGAATCCTGAAACTTTTCATTTACGTCCTACCTCAGTGACTGTTCCTAACTGCACACACGTTTACCAAAAACATCTTATCCTTGCCGTAACCTCCCAGACAATCCACATTTCTTCCCGTGGGCTTTCATGCTTATTAAAACCAAATTATGGTGGCCCAGTTCATTAATATGGACGTTACCTCTCCTAACGTTTTAGGTAACGATACTTCGCTTCATAAAATTTATTAAGTTGCAGAGTTCCTTCAAGGAACATTCGTGTTCCATCCGCCAAAAATAAATCTATGTTATAGGCCATAGCCGATAAACTCCGCATGATTAGAGTAAACTCCGTACCTCTTGGTACTCAGAATTTTTCTTAACATGATCTGTATGTATGATATTTGATTTCACCGATTCAAATTATCTCTCACTCTATCTATCGCGTCCTGAGAAAGGAAATCTCTTTAACTAAATGGAAATAAAGTCATTGGAATAGGAAGTAAAGGAATTATAAAAAGTGACGGACTGTCAAGTTTTTATTGACAAATTGTGAGTTACTGTCCAGTAAAGTCCACTTACGATATTCTGTCGATACAGTTGGATATTCCGTTAGACTATAGAGAAAAATGACTTGTCAAGGAAGCACAACGTGCTGCCATTATTTATGTTTGTCGCACGCTGGTTAGAGGATCTCAAGCTTCTCGAGTTTAATAGTTCTTCGCGGTATTTGTTACAGTCTCCTAAGTTACACCGATGAGATTTCGTGTCCTTCGAAAGCGCTTGCACACTTCGTGAATCTCAGACTTCCCAATATTGTGCGTGTCTGAACAAAGCGGAAGCAAACATTATTCTCTGTCTTTTCCTGTTTCATGTCTGGGTGCTTCCTTTCCCAATCGTTCCACGATCAGAACACGCTCTCTCTCTCTCTCTCTCTCTCTCTCTCTCCCTATCTCTCTCTTCTCTGCACTTAGACATTGTATATACAGTGACTTGAAGTGAAATAAATAATTTGGTATTTTGCATTTGTAGTTTATTTTATTTTGGCAAAGTGTTCACTAAAATACAATCAAAATTTTAAATACCACATTTAAACCATGCAATGATATGAATTGGGGAAACTACATTTTAAAAAAATGTTTTTTTTTTTTGCGAATGTGAATGTTTGCAGTTTTACATAATTACTACTTCTTAACGCCTTACACTTCTTGATACAATAAACAAAAAAAATAATTTTTTTTTAATGCTTTCTGTTTGGTACATAGACTAAAGATGAAGTAGACCGATCTCGCTGGCTGCGCACAACCAATCTCCGTGTCCCAACATTGAACTGCTTTTATGCCAATACGACTAGTAATAATGGCATGGATTGGATTTGAGGTTAGAACACTGATTAGTAAACCAGTGCTTTGAGACGTTTTTATANTTCTCTCTCCCTATCTCTCTCTTCTCTGCACTTAGACATTGTATATACAGTGACTTGAACTGAAATAAATAATTTGGTATTTTGCATTTGTAGTTTATTTTATTTTGGCAAAGTGTTCACTAAAATACAATCATAATTTTAAATACCACATTTAAACCATGCGATGATATGAATTGGGGAAACTACATTTAAAAAAAAAATGTTTTTTTTTTGCGAATGTGAATGTTTGCAGTTTTACATAATTACTACTTCTTAACGCCTTACACTTCTTGATACAATAAACAAAAAAAATAATTTTTTTTTAATGCTTTCTGTTTGGTACATAGACTAAAGATGAAGTAGACCGATCTCGCTGGCTGCGCACAACCAATCTCCGTGTCCCAACATTGAACTGCTTTTATGCCAATACGACTAGTAATAATGGCATGGATTGGATTTGAGGTTAGAACACTGATTAGTAAACCAGTGCTTTGAGACGTTTTTATAATTCATCCAAGCAATTTGTANACGTTTTTATAATTCATCCAAGCAATTTGTAATGCAGTTTGATTAAATTCAAATTCGTAAAAGTACTTTATTATTATAATAGTGATTGTCATTTAAAAATTAACATATATACAAATGCTTTCTTCATTGTTGACCATGTGACTTTGACAGTTGTGTTTTGGGGTAGGTCAATGTTGGGTACATGCGCAGAAGACGAATAAGCGGTCTACCTCATCTTTAGTCTATGGTTTGGTATCGACTTCATTTGCAGTCACTGAACTTGGAGGCNGACGAATAAGCGGTCTACCTCATCTTTAGTCTATGGTTTGGTATCGACTTCATTTGCAGTCACTGAACTTGGAGGCTGTGTAAGTAAATACGTTGTGGTTTTGTGTGTGTTGGCAGCCCTGACGGATGGACCCCGCTTCATCGAGCCCATACNTGTGTAAGTAAATACGTTGTGGTTTTGTGTGTGTTGGCAGCCCTGACGGATGGACCCCGCTTCATCGAGCCCATACCGAACGTGACTGTGGCCCTCGGACGTGACGTTTCGCTTCCGTGTGTTGTGGACAACCTGGGCAACTACAAGGTTAGCGGGACGCATGTTCGTACTACTGTAGTCTGGTAGTTACAGCCTATTACATGCTGTTCTAAAGAATATAACTGGGTTACGGTTAACGGACAGCATATATTTTAGCGCAAACACTTAGAATTGTTAATTGGCTAAAGTTGGCAGCCATTTAAGTAGTGACATGTACATGTTAATGGCTCATTAATTGTATAATGTTCAAATGAGTGGCCTATATAATATATTGTGTTTTGTTTCATGAACTTTGGAGTGAGAACTGGCGTAATAGTAGCATATATATATATATATATATATATGTTACTACAATAGAAGAATATATATATATATTTTTCTCTCCTGAACATTTCACAATGTAGCTTTGATACGTAACGATAATACTCATAAAATCTGCAACAGTGTTAANCATATATTTTAGCGCAAACACTTAGAATTGTTAATTGGCTAAAGTTGGCAGCCATTTAAGTAGTGACATGTACATATTAGTGGCTCATTAATTGTATAATGTTCAAATGAGTGGCCTATATAATATATTGTGTTTTGTTTCATGAACTTTGGAGTGAGAACTGGCGTAATAGTAGCATATATATATATGTTACTACAATAGAAGAATATATATATATTTTTTTCTCTCCTGAACATTTCACAATGTAGCTTTGATACGTAACGATAATACTCATAAAATCTGCAACAGTGTTAANTTTTTCTCTCCTGAACATTTCACAATGTAGCTTTGATACGTAACGATAATACTCATAAAATCTGCAACAGTGTTAATTTTTATTTTTATTGGAATGCCAAACACTAAGACAGAGCAAAGAAATTAATCGGGGATTTCAACATTACTCAGTTAACTTTGAACTAACTGTGTCAATGAGAACCTTAGCTGAACGTGCCTAGCAAATAAACTCGACGTTATGCCTAACTGGTGTAGGGCCGATTTCCTCCTGTACTCGAGTTTAGTCAGGAATTTACTGACAGAGCAATTAGAAGATTTACTCGCGTGGTTCTAAACGTATATGTGTTATTACGTGGTACAGCGGCAGGTATGAGAAATTTCTAAAACTGTAAATATTAGGAGTTAATGATAATTACACTATTAACGTGTTATATCTTGTATTATAGCCATATCAAATATTTAAATGTATTTTGTCTATGAAAGAAGTAATTTACTTCTGGGAGGTGACATGTCACTCGTGTCCCGTCCTCTAAATGCGCCGTTGGTTGTTTTGAAATCTTCACAAGACCTGCAGTGGTTCTTGAAGTATGTGAAAAAGATTTTCATAACTAGACTCAATTTACATAGAAACATATGAGATAGCTGCTATAAATACAACACTTGCGAATTTAAAAGTGGCTGAGGAGGAAACGTGCACTTCTCTAAAAAAAATTTACGTTCTACAATGAAAGTTTGCCTAAAATATTTTGTCATGCTATTCACGTGTCAGTTTCTTTATAGTATATGTTTACATTTTAACAAAGCATTATGTGTATCAACTAAAACGTTACATTTATTTTTGCAGCATATTGTGATGTTACGACGCGTGAGTAGTAGGGATGGAAAATGACATGCCTACCAGCACACGTGTTTGTCCACCCATTCAGTGCGTATCGGCTCCTTCCTTTTACAGTTTCGATCGATCTTCGCATATACCAAGCATTCGAAACTGGTAAATACCGCATTACCTAACATGAATACTTTTTTTNGTTTCGATCGATCTTCGCATATACCAAGCATTCGAAACTGGTAAATACCGCATTACCTAACATGAATACTTTTTTTAAGCAGATAGTGTGATATAAAATTAGACTCTACTATTACGAAAATATTAATTCTGAAAAGTGGTTGATTTTAAATAAATTAAAACTCTTAAGCAAGCAAACGTCGAAATATTTATCTGTATACATTTTTAAGTAATGCCGGAGAAAAAAATTGTATCTCTAATATTGGGTTTTGTACCCGATAGCGTAAATTAAAGCAGGTACTCATTCTGTGAAAATTTACATGCTTACATTTTAAGAGGAATCGCAAATATTTTTGAACAAAAAAGTTAAGCCTCAATCACGTGGAAAGAAATTACAGCCTGTTTATTTACTCTGATTTTAATTCTAACTTATAATTATGAATGTGATATTTTTAATATTGTATTTTCAAAGACGGATTGAAATTATTAACTATGTTTATGCGAGGTGGCATTATTAAACTGCTTGGATTCGGTATAGGGAAAATTCAACACCATGAGCGTAACCAAATATCTTTGTTTTTCAAAATTCTGTCTTGTTACAGAAGAGGTCGCGTGACGTATAAACGTTCCCAGCACGAGTTTCTCACTAATATCAAGCATATGGTTGTTTGAGATGCTCGTACAGGATTTATCATTACGAATGAAAATTCTCTGAGGCTTTTTTTGGTAATCCTGTTGCTTGTTAAAAAAAAATTACACCCATTGACAGCAAAAGTGGAACACCCAGAAAGCAGTGTCAAAAGAACAAAATTTTGCTCGTATGTAGTGCCTAGGGAGGTGTGTATATGTTCTTGGTGACATAGACGTTCGACGTGTCACGCAATAGAATATATGACGCCTCTGAACAAGCAGCAAGGTCACAGTCGAAGCCGCTGTCGAGTACGGGTTGCCACAGAGGTTACTAGGCCGTTGACCGCAAGCACATTGTTGGCAGTTGAACTCATTTGAACTGATCCTTATAGTGACCCTGCACGAGGCCAGTTTGTCGGCTCGACGGATATCCATCCCATCACTTGGGCCGTGAACCCGCCACTGTGTCAATGTGTGTCGCCACAAGGAAACAAAGAAGGCCGTGTATTCCAAGAAAAAGGCTTCAGCGTCCGTCATCGCGCCATAGACCGAGAAAAAAAGTGCATTACAAGATGCGGCATCCGACCCGATCGCCACGCCCAAACAAATCATGCGATCTGCGGGGTCTATACCAGCGTCTTCAATTTACCTGAGAACCATTCGCAGGTGACTGAATAACGGCGAACTGCAGTCACGGCGTTCTCTGTACAAACTTCAACAGGCGCCTATCTATAGCCACGACGTCATGTGTGATGCGGATAACATGAGCACTGGAGGCAGAAATGTCATTGCCTTCTCGGATGGGGGGCCGCGGTGCGGTAGTAGTAAGATTACTCGCATCTCACTAGGGTGAACCGGGGCCCATTCCCGGTGGGGTCGCCCGGATGTTCGCACGTATGAAACGTGGCGGACGTTGCCGTTGGTCGACGGATTTTCTCGCGACACTCCTGTTTCCTCCGCCCTTGCATTCCGCCACTGTTCCATCTTCATCACATATAAAAGCATAATGTTGTGTCAACAGTTTTAATGTTACAAGCACAGTTTTTTTTTTTGCTATATGTGAGCCGTTAGTAACTATTGTTGCTGTTAATTTGATATACTGCTATGCTATTAATGTAAATGTATTATTAAGTACTCTTGTAACAATGTTATATCGTTACTGTACTGTCAACCATAAGGTGGTGTTTATGCTGCGGAAGAACAAATTTTGTTGTGAATTGATGTTAACACTTACGTCAGCAATTTTCTTATATTTCCTTTGCTTTAAAACAACATTCCGATGTAAAATAATAAAGTACAATTATTTTGTTACAAAAAAATAGTTATTACTTATGAAAAATAAATCAAGGCACGGGGAAAAATCTAACCCGTGCCTTGTATGCATAACGATCTACACTTCACGGAACCAAACATCTTCCCAATTGCTCTATTTTAACACGTATGGTTGTGTTTCACATTATGGGTATTCTAGAACATAAAATGACAAAATGCCGAACTATTTCTTTGAGGAAATACTTTATACCCTATATATATATATATATATGCATATTTGACACAAGTAAATTGCTTTGCAAGGTTTGGAAGCTGAAATAAGTTCAATTTAGTTATCATTCTATAGTGGTTTTATTTTACGAAGTTATCGCTGTTTACTAGTATCCGCCATTTTACAACGTTAGGCGAGTGTAAACTGGTGTTGGCTGGACGTTACTTTAATTACTCAATAACACACATTTTTGTTCTTCTTGTTATTTTTAGCGTAATACAACGTTTTATTGCGGTAACATTACTTAGCGGGTTTATTAACGTTAACACTTAAGATCTATATTTGCATTATAGTGTAGAATTTGTAAATGGTTAACATTGTTAATTTTGTCCCGACATTATTAATTTTACTACAATATGAAGGTTCAAAGAAATGGCTTAATAGTAATTATTTTGTTGCAACATCAGAATTTTTTTACTGTACATCTCATTTAACCTTCACCGGCGGCGTCCAAGACATCATTGTAAAGTAAGCGCCAACATTAATCTATCAACTCAGCTCCTTCTCAGATGAAACACAAAAGCGGCTACAGCAGACTTCGATGCTGTAACAACTAGAAGTGTAGTAAACCTACAAAACATTTTGGTAATGTTACCATAGTTCAGTTAAAGTTACCCAAAATACTTATCACACAACGTTTCTGTAAATTTTCTTCTGGTGATTTATTTTCGGTGTGAAATGTAATCCGTTCATTACAGTTTAATGATAATCCCAATTAGCAAAAAACAAGCAGTTTACAGTTGGCCATCTGTTGACAGNAATCCGTTCATTACAGTTTAATGATAATCCCAATTAGCAAAAAACAAGCAGTTTACAGTTGGCCATCTGTTGACAGTGGCGGTAAATGTTCACATTTATGACTGTCAGAATTCTTTATATGGTTGGCAATCAGATCATGTCAGTAAAAATGACTACTTTTTTTTTTTTTATCGTAAACGGAGTCAATGCTCCCACAAGGTTGTTAGAATTTAACAGAAATTTCACAAGCAGACGATAGACAAAATGCTAACTGTTACTTTCTGCTGGTAAAATATTAGCAGCGAGCTAATGAGCCATTAATGACATGCTGGGAAGTAGCAAATAGTGTATATGAATTCACTTCAACTTTTATTCATTTCATGCATATGTGAAATAAAACTATCACGTGACATTACTAATAATAGGAAAAAAATTTCTAGACTGAAAACCTGTAAAGCACAAAAAGTAAAAATAAAAATACGTAATTTTGCCTTTTTAATATGACCTGAAAGTAGTCCGAAATGTATGCAATGTATTCAGATTTAGTTAACAAGTTTCCTCCTAAATATTTTGTAGAACAGAGGGTAGCATTGTTGACTGTAAACTCAAGGGTAGTGAGTTCGATTTCATGCTATTCTGAAGAAATTTATTAATATTTAATTAATACAAGAATTAAGCTATATAAAGATGAGAAATACGCAATTCTCACTTGGTAAAAACAGATTATTTTTGTTTTGAAAAAGCAGGGCAAGCTGCTTTTAAGTGGGCCACAATTGCCCAATAGGTTGGCTGACAGAGTTGGTTAACTCGTGGCAGGTCAGAAGCAGTACGCCAGTGAGCCACTGCTGCCACCCATGGCCCACTGATGGCGCTGTCATGCTTGTGGTACAGTTGGCTACACAGAATAGGGCCGCTTACGTGCAAATTGTATTTTACTACGTGGACGTGATCTGAACAGTGACCCAGATGTGGCCCAACCGCACAGCAGTCAAGAGGCATCATGTAGGAAACCCGCATCTCCGGGTTCGTTACGGAGGGTTGACTGACTATGGAAACAGTTTGTGGGCTACTCACGCACAAGCAGGTTTTACCAAGTGGGTCAACTGACTTTGGCCGCTTGGGATGCTGTTTAACTTGTATTCATTTAACAAGAGCTGCTTACATGCAAGCACAGCAAAAAAATAAAATAAAATACGTCAGACACTTTTGCGTTCCGTGTGGAGCTTGAACCCTCGATTCTCCCGGTTGGCAGGCAGCCAATTAAAACTTTCACATCGGCGACTTGTTTTATCGAGTTTAAATTGCTCTGATTGTCATGAAAGTCGGACTTGGTTGCACATCAAGATATGTAGTTGGAGCCTTCGAGGCAGTCGAAGATATTTCTTGCGTCACCCTTTTAATTCGTCGTGACCTTGTCAACCACAAGGAGGCTACTAAAATGCAACCGGCGAATTCATAAACCGCAGTGCTATCGTTAACTATATTATTTATGGTCTGAGGTAAAGCCACAGTCCGTTTATGGCCGCGCCCGTGATTCTCCTTCGTCTCAGTTCTTATGAAGTACCTGTCCTTTCTTAGGCGGCCGTCTTTATCGTCTCTCTTTCNCCGTGATTCTCCTTCGTCTCAGTTCTTATGAAGTACCTGTCCTTTCTTAGGCGGCCGTCTTTATCGTCTCTCTTTCTCTCTCTCTCTCTCTCTCTGTCATCCTCCCTCTCGTGAAGCCCGTCGTATTTCTTGTGATCCTTTCCTTCTGGGAGTTTCGTATAAACTTTTTTTTTAAAACGCCGGCGTCTGGTTTGACGACGTGACACGGTCGTTTCGGTCTGCGATTTCGCGGTTCATTGAACACTTTTAAGATCCGTTATATTTTTTTTCATTTCTTTCAGGCTNTCGTTTCGGTCTGCGATTTCGCGGTTCATTGAACACTTTTAAGATCCGTTATATTTTTTTTCATTTCTTTCAGGCTAATGTGTACAATCCCGTCACACGTAAAAAAATAAAACTTACCTTTCACGTAAGCACACCATGCGACGAGCAACTGAAACTGTACAATCGCTGTAAACTTAAAATAAGCAACTATTTAAAAAAAACGCGGTATTTGTAGGGACTCGAAAATTTCGCGAATTAATTTTAGAACAAGCTGTACCTCAAATACGTGTACATTTCCGCTATGATTGCAATTTGGCCATAGTCTAGTAGACAGGCCCAGGTGAACTCTGAGCTCATTACAGGCCTGCAAGAATACATTTACCGAATCCCGTGCCACCTGGTTTGAGGTAAAACTGTCTTGAAAATACACAGGACAGTCGAGTCTAACATACAGGTTGTTTGAAACGCGAAATTTTCCTGTCCCCAGCTATTTGTAATCACGCGAGGAACGCAGTGACGTGGCTTAGAAGTTAGTGAACTCTCAACTGCTTGAGTTTTCACTTACGTTATACACTTTCTATGTTAACAATGACGGAATGAAAACTAATTCGCTTTACACTCATGTGGTAAGATACGATGTTTAGTTTTCGTGTTACTATCGGTTATTTTATTCGCTTGGGCTATGAATTTGTACCACATTTAATGCATTTAATGACAAATTAATTGTATGGTTTCATTGTTTTGCTAAGCTATTTGGACATTTAAAAACCATATCCAATTAACTTTAGTGAAATTTTAAAAAATTAGAAATATCGGTACTAAGCAAAAACGGCGAGGTGTGGGAAAAGAGGATCTGGGAATGGGAGAGGAGGGTAAAATATGATAAATCTTGCATTGTTGGTAACTTCTTTCGTCGTGCAGTGTTGTTTACGACCGTGATTTCCTTGCTTGCCTGGCTTGCATTCTGTCGTGTCTAGTAAAACTGCTGTGTTTGAGTGCATTCCTTTGCTGTGTTGTCCAACTTTGTTCCTACTTATTTTGTCAGTGTTGTCCTAATTATTTACAAGCAGGTTTCTAGCCTGTATTGTTTTCTATGTGTTATCTATTGGTCGTGTGTATATATATATATANAATTATTTACAAGCAGGTTTCTAGCCTGTATTGTTTTCTATGTGTTATCTATTGGTCGTGTGTATATATATATATATATATATATATATATATACANAATTATTTACAAGCAGGTTTCTAGCCTGTATTGTTTTCTATGTGTTATCTATTGGTCGTGTGTATATATATATATACATATATATATTCGTAATTAGTTGCTATTCAGTTTTTTTTACTATATTCCCTCTTGGAATTTTCCAGTGTTGTATACATATATTTATTTTATCGTCCATAGGATACTTGTCTTATTCAAGTATATTTTTTTCGTGCCCTGTCCTGTTTTCTTCCATGACAGACATCTGCATCGCAATGGCGAATGTCCAAAAAAAAATCTCCACTTATTCATTTACCCCCATTGCACTATTCATACAAATATCACTTAATTTGCGTGCTGTGCCATTGCGTTATTGCCTTTGCTACGTAGTTTATAAACCCAACCTTCCTATAATGTGTATGAAACCAAAATAACTAATTCCAGAAGGCCACTATTTCAAACACGACACTATGCAATAAGGTACTAAGGCATAAAAATACTTGAATTCGTCTTCTTCGTGGCTCTTAGTTGTCCATTCAGTCAGCCCATGCGCTAAAATGTATGCAGTTTTGGGAAGGAATTTCCCCAGACGTTTATTTATAAAGTTTTTAAATGGCCATTAAAAATCTGTAGGGTATCGGGGGGTAAGTTTACTCAATTAATATTTCACCATAACCGGTACAATTAATTAACATTTGAAGTATCCTTACTGCCTGATGTCGAGGAAACCGTTGAATATATCAAGACATTGTACTACGAAATCTATACACACGAGTTAAAATATAACAAACAAAAAAAAAAAGTGACTGCAGATACAAACACACCCACACATGTGCGGGTGTGTGAAATGAGTTGAGTGTTGACAAAATCTGTTTCTCATAATGCTATCTCGGCTGCAGTACCAGACAACTGGGGTATTGAATATTTTGGCAAGACAGAAGAGAACAACTCCAATTTCCTACCGCGTGTAGGTCTACCCGGCAAAATTATATAGTCTATTCGCAGTTTCTTCACATTTTTTAAATTAAACCTTTGAAAAATTACTCCATGTATGAGGTATTGAGTTATTTCCTAAATATGCCATGTATCATAAGCGTTTTATACCTCTGTTAACATAAAAGTATATTATTTTTCGTTAAATTAAAGTTTTGTCCATATTTTAGCTATAAATTATTATATTTCATTTACAATAAATGTAAATACAAACAGTGAGAAAACGTGTGTGTTGGTAACGCCTAGAAAGAAATAGTTCTTATGTAAAATATTAATACAACTGAGTGCGCACGAATTCGGTGCGTTGTCCTTTGGAGTAATTTTCTACAGTTAGTTAAGCTTTGGTTGCATGAGGCGGAGGAATATCCTGGAAGTAGAACTTTAGCAGTTCTTCAGAAAAGTGTGAAGTAACCGTGAATGGATTATATAATGTTAAGTCGATCAGCCTTTTTTTTTTAAATTTTACACTAGCACACGCTTTTCTACTGCACTTTTAAATGTAGTACAGGCGAAGACTTTATTCAGTGAATTTTTTTTTATTGCCCCAGAAGTTGAGCTTAACGTGGATTATTTTTTTCCCTATGTTCACGTCTGTCGTCTACCTTACTTCAATTTCAGAATTCCATGTACTGATTTATAAACCAGGCACAAAATCAATAACTTGAGCTTTTCAAAGGCACCACGCGAAGAACGGGAGTTACACGGCAGTGGAATTTTTAAAAATGATTTTCAATATTAGTCAATGATTTTTAAAAATTAATTCTTCGCGTTTCCCTTTTGTTATATTACGGAAATATGGCGGGAAATGAAATTCTAAGTTGTGAGAAGTGCATGTGCGAGAGTACCCTTACGGTCGAGTCCCGGCGGATTTTACGAAGATTAAAATACGAATTGAGGAGTGTTTCTTTTAAGACAAGTGGAGTAAAAAATACAGCACAATTTAAATAAATAGTTACAGCTTGGAGTTTTAGAAATATATTACAGTATTTTTTTATTTATTTTTTAATACTGGGTATGTTCTCGTAAACTTTTCATTCATAATGTTTAATTTCGATGAGTTAGCTCAGCTGTATTTCCCATCACCTGCCATTTCTTTGGAGTCTCGTTTTAGATATTTGTATTTTTCCTGCCAGTATCAAGTGTGTGTGTGTGTGTGTGTGTGTGTGTCTTCCAGTCTGGACGAGACCGGGCAAAAGTAACCCGTCAGGCATTACTAACACTCCTATTTTCTCCCTGTTTAATTCATATTAATTATAAATTAAATGTTATAATTTATGGATACAATGTAATTAAAAGTAAAGTTTAAACAAATATATGGTACTTTTATGATAACAGAAGTGTAAAACACTTGTGACATATAACGAATTTAGGAAATAACCAAGCACACCTCATACAGAGTGTGATTTTTCAAAGGTTTGATCCAAAAAGTGTTAAGCAGCCGCTGATGTATCTCGCGCGCTCCTCACCTTCGGAAGATTGAATTTCAAAGGCTGTCTGGAAGAATATTCTGGTTTAATGCCCTAGTTTCTCTCAACGTGACTCGGGGTACGGCGAACACTCCAGATCAGGGCCAGCGAGATGATTTAAGCCGCGTTAGGCCTCCGAGACGAGAGTTATTGAGAGGTGGGAGTCTGGGCGATTGTACGACCTTAAGCGATAGAAAACGAGCCAGAAGAGCAACGAGTAGCGGAGGAAGCGACCAGCGGGAGTAAAATCTGCTGACTGCGAGCATCGGTGTAGTGAAGAGTGCGACTAGCAGGTGGCACTATTGAACTGGATGCATGAGTGTCAGAAATTTTAAATGATGGCAACAGACTGACCTGAACATGTGTTAATAATGAGCGTGAATTAAGTTACTATAGTCAATATAGAGACATTTAAAAGGGCTTTAATTAGAGTTGAGATAGAAATTAAATATTGTGCTCACTAAGTATAATAATAGTAGGCCTAATAGTGGAGATAGGTAGTTTAATTTTTTGTTTAATTGCTGTCTGAATAAATTAAAAATCACATTATTTGTTTTATTTTTGTTGAGATTTCCGTCCTTTACGAACTCGAATACATTGGCGTCATGTAACAATATATAGGACTCTAAGAAATTTCTCACTAATCAACCACATCATTGTATTCCAGTACTGAAAAAGCACGAATGGTAAAGACTGATTTTCCTTTACATACATGGTATTTTTTCCACAATATTTTTTTATAAAAGAGTCAATTGCATAGAGTAGTTATTGTGTACGGTGTCATTTATACTTTTGCAGCTTGGTGTACGCGAAATTTTCCATACTATGCATACGTTAAAAAAGTTCCATTACTCTTTAAGAAGTTAACTGAAAAATTGTTTACATATTTTTTGACATAAATGTAGAAAGGATATTTTTCGGCTCAGAGTGACTAATCTATAGGAATATATCCTTAAGGTGGCCGTCTGGTTGAAGGCATTTTGCACGTCTGAGGGCTAAAAGCGCGGGTGCGCTTAGGGCGACCGAGACATGCGCATCAACTCTCTCATCGCCTCAACGTGCAAATCACTGAACTGGCGTGCAGTCTTACCGTCAACAACACGCCTCTATGGGACTTTTGGTAGATACTCCACCATTTTGTGACGTAATAATAAGAATAAATGTTTGATGCACGTGCCTATTCCTTTTTTAATGTTTTTCACAAGAATGTTTATACCTAAAAATTACAGTGAAAACACCCGTTTGGGGCCATTTTCACTATGACAGAAACATGCTTTAGAGGGAAAAGTAGTAAGTATAAAACGTATACAGACGCGTAACGTTTCTTAAATGCTATTCGTAAGCAGATCTCACTCAGACACGTGGGACGGTTTTTTAATAACACGTTTTCTGCTGGAGCTCTGCACACCTTTCGGCGGCCTACCCAGGCGGCCAACTTAAGAACTATGGAAAGGTCTCGTTTTGCCCAAATTCCCGAAAAACAAATATTAAGAATAGAATTTGAACTACTCAACATATTTTGATGGGGTAAGATTTATTGATTATATTCAGCAATAGTTGATACAATTTATAGGTCTTTACTTAAAAACGTCCAACATCCTGCGGAAAATTAGGGATATAAACAACAAAAAAATTAAATATCCTGAAATATTAGTATTAAAATTAAAAAAACAACAATATCGACCAAATTGTAGTATTAAAATCAATATAACACAACAAAAATTTTCTTTCATTAAAATTTTTTAATACTTAGGCGCTTTCAAAAAATTACATTAGATGAAAGTGAAATACCCTTCGACATATATATATATATTTTAAAGCAATTTTATTATTTTTGCATATGTATGATTCTGTGGTTTCTATATGTTATTCGAAAAACAGTCAACATTTATTAAAATCGAAAACTGTACATATTGTATCAACCAATGCTGGTTTTGTTAGTTCAAAAACGTAGTCGATAAAACAAACCTCTTCGAAGTATGTTAAGTATAGAGCTCTTGTCTCGAGAATCCGCGCACTGGTGAGAACTTTCCCGTGGCCCTTAACGATTACTCCCCCCCAAACAAATTATTGCAAGGAAACGGAAATTTTTTTCCCAGTAAGAGTATGGATAGGCGCTGCCTCGGTCCGCTACAGACCGCCTATAGAGCACGCGCGAGTCGTAAAGCACCCCAGAGTGTATGGGAACGAGCAGCCCTCGCGTAGGGAACCCCCCTCCCCCCCAGGCCTACTGGTTGAGAAATATGACCGGCATCGAGTCCTTAAACTACCGGCCGTTTGATCACTGGCCTCGCCGTGGAACGATTTTTTTCTTCTGCCCACAGCCAGAATCTGCGGCGAAGGCACGGAAGCACGAACCGGTGGCACGGGCGGAAAGAATTAACTCCCGCGGGTCCCCGGAGCACAAGACTTATTTTTCTCCCCTTTGCGTAGCACATCTAGAATGAACTAACGTCACATAAGGCTTAATGTTCCGTTCTCCATCGCCTGGACACTCACGCCGTCCTGTGTTACTGCCGGCGCCAATACTGAGATCACTGATAGCAAAAGCCCTGCTAAATGTGTATAATTTTCTCGCTGCTCGCTACATTTCACGGTAACAATTGAGTAGATGCCATTTGTGTGATAGGCTTTTCCTGCAAGGGGGATCAGTTTTATTTTATCAGACTATTTTTTTTGGAGATCATACTGCAAGTTAGTCTCATTGTTCACAGTTATTTTTAGCGCAGATTCCTCAAGAGGGTGTTAAATATAACGGTAATTACAAGACTCCAGAGGGTCGTATCAGAGTTCATAGGGGATGGAGGTCTTAATAAAAATAAAAGAACTAAATTTGATTTTGAATTTATTCGCACAACCATTATTTACAACACTAAACTATGCATGTCTTCTTATACACTTGTTATTCTCAATGAGTGCAATATTGAATGTATATCTCAATTGTAATTAAAGTCCTTTTCAATGTTTCTTTATTGGTTACAGTCACTTAATTCGCACTCATTATCTACACGTATTCAATCTGTCTATTGTCCTCATTCCAAATGTCTTACACTCACGCATCCATTTCAATAGTCGCGCCCGCCAGTCTCTCTCTTCACTGTGCCGATGCTCGCAGTCCGCAGAATTCACTCCCGCTGGTCACTGTCGCCGCCACTCGCCGCTCTGCTGGCTCGTCGCTTCGCTGTCTTCGCACACCTCACGCTCAAGGTCGCATAATCCTCCAATCCTCAACAGTAGCCTCGGAGGCCCGTCGCGGCTTAAGTAGCCTCGGAGGCCCGTCGCGGCTTAAGTAGCCTCGGAGGCCCGTCGCGGCTTAAGTAGCCTCGGAGGCCCGATTTAGAAGGTTTCCCGCACCCCGTATCGCGCTGAGACAGTCTAGAGCAATGTCAGGAACATTCCTTCAAAGGTAACCCCAGAAATTCAATCCGCCTAATGTCAGGATTGCACGGGGTGTGATTGGCTTATCTCGCGCACGCGGTGGCTCGCCTTTATAAATCGCTGCGCGCTTATTACGTTACCACTCTGACCTTGACATATTGTTTCCTCTCTCGAGCGGGACAGGGGCAAGGGAAGCGATGAAGACTGCAACAAGTAACAATACTCATGGAAGGTGCCTCTTAGGTGAGGAATAACACACAAAGAGTGGCGTTAATTGAGACCTTAAGATGGAGCGAAAGGTAGTATGCCGAGAAAACCCACTAGGTAACACTAACTTTTACCATGTATTCCATACGCGAAAACCTTGGCACAGAATAAGTACACAGAAGTGAAATGGCGTGGCAGTACCGTAGATACGGGCGTGCGCTGACTAGCTGCGCGAGGCTCTACGTACTGGGGCCGCGGTGGCTTAGCGGTTAGACTGCTTACCTCCCACCAAGGCGAACCGGGTTCAATCCCCGTCCGGTTCACTCCAGATGTTTGCAAGTGGGAATCGTACCGGACGATGCCGCTGGTTGGCGGGTTTTCTCGGGGATCTCTCATTTCCCCCACCCTTTAATTCTGGCGCTGCTCCATACTCATCTCACTTCACCCTCATTGGCTCTCAAGATCTCGATGTTAAGAGCTGCCCAAATATCTTGACTCTCTTTACGCACTGGCCTTCTGTCTGATTGAGCACTGCCTGCTGCGAAAGGTTTCTATATTTGGCTGGTGAGTAAATTTTTAAATTATTTATTTGGTTAAAAGGAAAGAATGCAGATGTTTGGAGCAACATCATAAGTGTGGTGAACAGAATATTGATCATTGTAAACGAGTACTTTTCAAGCAAACTTATTTGGTATCTGCAACAAAATATTTCTCTCGGTGCAAGCCAGACTTAAAAAAACACCGCAACGTTTTTTGTTTCGCGACTTATTTTTGATATGTGGTGCAGGACTCTGAGCCAGCGGTAATCATGTAAAAGTATGCAGGGCGAATCATGATCTCCCACTGTGATAAGACGCAGCCATTGGACATATAACGTCTGCTTGAGTACAGGACGACTGTGTAGTCTCGCCGACAAGTTAGTTAATTCGAGAATGTTTCCTGACTCGAGTTATCAGTAACCAGAATATATTTCTGCTTGTAAGTGAGTTGACAGTTTCAGTAATCTAGGAAAAGGTATTCATTAAAATAGTTGAAAATATATTGTGGTAAGAATTTTCATTCTTGAATATACCGTCATTTTATATTTAAAAGACTACTTTCAATTTTTAGGGTATTCAAATATTACAATTTTTTTTTGCGGAACCTACTCAAAGTATTTTGTGTATTTAATTCTAAAAAACCTTTGAGCAAATGTCTTTGAAGAAAACGTGGGACATGTATTGAATCACTCGGCAATATGTGTTTTTGCTAGCGATTCACTTCCTCCTGATCGCCATTAATTTCAGTGATCTCAGTATTCATTATACCATCTCACAAGGCGCAAACCAGAAGGCCGCGAAAAAAGCTGCCAGAGACAATCATTGTTCGCCAGCAGCTTCGGAACCACAACTAGTGAAATACCTCAGTCGATGACGTAGCTGGACACGCACAGACTCACGGTAAGATGGATGTGGGTTCGAGTCCTGGATAAGGCGTGTATGAGACATTGCTGTTTATTGGCGAACCCTTATTCTCTATACATCCTTAGACGCCGGAGTGCTATGAGAAATATGACTTTAATATTAACAAAAATTAAAAAAAAAACNATTCTCTATACATCCTTAGACGCCGGAGTGCTATGAGAAATATGACTTTAATATTAACAAAAATTAAAAAAAAAACGCAGTGTGGCAATTTACAGACTCGATGTCATGTGTTGATTTCCCGTAAGGTCCCAAGTAAGTTAGAGGAAATATTATTGTTACGGATTAGGGACTAGAATACACGTCGATAAAAACTTTAACTGGAGGAAGGTAACACTTCGTTCCTTGGTGACGTCGAATTCTTGCCTAAAAGCTTAAAATTTTTACGAGAAAAAAGAACGAAGAAAAAGGGAGGTCGTCTGATTTTAAATACATGGCTTTCGCCACGGAAAATATGCTTCAATCCCAGGAGGATCCTATGCTAATTTTCTATCGAGGGAAACATGGCGGACATTGCCATTAGCTAGCGGTTATTCTCGGGTACTTCCGTTCCCCCGTATGAATTCTGCATTTTGCTTCGTCACAGGATCTAGTATATCAGGATAGAATATGGGGTACACCTAACATGCCTAGGTTAGAGTTCACCTCATGCAGTTATTATTATTTTCATTCATTCGTTCTCGTACCAAATCATTTGTAAAAAAAAGCGTATATTTGAATCAGAAAATATCAAACTAGCCACAGATATCTGCGCCAACACACTTCAAACATTACCGGCCCATAACCGCCACTTAACATTTTGCGGTATTTTTATACGGTGAAATAATATTTTATATACGGGTAAACTTCGTTAAGCGCACGTGATATTACTTGAGTGTAGAAGGAATATTGTGTGTCAAGAGAAGTCAGAAAAACTGCACGAAACCTAAGTTGCAAAGAACGAAGGAAATATTTTCTTACAGATTATTTTTTTATCAAAAGTTTTCTCGGGAAACTTTTCTGAACAATTGAAGTGTATCACGTCAATATTTCCGACAGATCGGACATTTTTCATGTGCTTTTTTTCAACAAAGAACAGTTGACTACAGAAAGTTATGGATTGAGAAGGATGTAGGGCTTCGAAATGTCTCTTAACTCAAGTGAGGTTAGAACCGTGCGTGTTNATTTCCCGTAAGGTCCCAAGTAAGTTAGAGGAAATATTATTGTTACGGATTAGGGACTAGAATACACGTCGATAAAAACTTTAACTGGAGGAAGGTAACACTTCGTTCCTTGGTGACGTCGAATTCTTGCCTAAAAGCTTAAAATTTTTACGAGAAAAAAGAACGAAGAAAAAGGGAGGTCGTCTGATTTTAAATACATGGCTTTCGCCACGGAAAATATGCTTCAATCCCAGGAGGATCCTATGCTAATTTTCTATCGAGGGAAACATGGCGGACATTGCCATTAGCTAGCGGTTATTCTCGGGTACTTCCGTTCCCCCGTATGAATTCTGCATTTTGCTTCGTCACAGGATCTAGTATATCAGGATAGAATATGGGGTACACCTAACATGCCTAGGTTAGAGTTCACCTCATGCAGTTATTATTATTTTCATTCATTCGTTCTCGTACCAAATCATTTGTAAAAAAAAGCGTATATTTGAATCAGAAAATATCAAACTAGCCACAGATATCTGCGCCAACACACTTCAAACATTACCGGCCCATAACCGCCACTAAACATTTTGCGGTATTTTTATACGGTGAAATAATATTTTATATACGGGTAAACTTCGTTAAGCGCACGTGATATTACTTGAGTGTAGAAGGAATATTGTGTGTCAAGAGAAGTCAGAAAAACTGCACGAAACCTAAGTTGCAAAGAACGAAGGAAATATTTTCTTACAGATTATTTTTTTATCAAAAGTTTTCTCGGGAAACTTTTCTGAACAATNGCAAAGAACGAAGGAAATATTTTCTTACAGATTATTTTTTTATCAAAAGTTTTCTCGGGAAACTTTTCTGAACAACTGAAGTGTATCACGTCAATATTTCCGACAGATCGGACATTTTTCATGTGCTTTTTTTCAACAAAGAACAGTTGACTATAGAAAGTTATGGATTGAGAAGGATGTAGGGCTTCGAAATGTCTCTTAACTCAAGTGAGGTTAGAACCGTGCGTGTTNAGAAAGTTATGGATTGAGAAGGATGTAGGGCTTCGAAATGTCTCTTAACTCAAGTGAGGTTAGAACCGTGCGTGTTTGGTATGTTCGTTACTCACAAAATACCACAGTTCTATACTTGAGATTAAAACGTTATTTGTCAATCTATAATCACAGTTATCGTTTCTGGCGTTATTTGCACATAATTTCAGCCTGCCCATTGCCGTCAAATGGCTGTAATAAGGGTTCCAACGGATGGTTCGTGAATATAAAGTTGATGGTTCAAATTCGTTCCTGAAATATATAATCAGGTTAACCGAAATATATTCATCGTACTAAAATTGCTTGTGAAAATATTGGAAGTACGGATTGAATTATTATTTCAATGCCGGGAAACTATTTGGTAATAGAGTTATTTGATTTATTTTCACCATGTTTCTCAGTCAGGTTGTTGCAGCCAATCAGTTGATTTCTTTTAACTTCGTTATTCATTGGCACCTTGGTAAGAATGCCAGATACAGCGGGGATATAAAGGTACATTTCCAGNTACTTTTAACTTCGTTATTCATTGGCACCTTGGTAAGAATGCCAGATACAGCGGGGATATAAAGGTACATTTCCATATCAGTGATTATCAAACTTCGTGAAGAGAGTACATTTTTTTAATGCATGTATATGTATGTGTCTATATATATTTCTNATCAGTGATTATCAAACTTCGTGAAGAGAGTACATTTTTTTAATGCATGTATATGTATGTGTCTATATATATTTCTGCAACTATTGTAAAGTCCCGTTCAGAATACTTCAATGATTTGGTTATGTGTGCGCTGTCACTAAGAATCTGACACTTGCTGAGAACGATGATAATTTTTGGGTCAGAAGCATGTCCATTCGGCTACAAATTCGCCGTAATAATTGTTATTATGAAACTGAAAATTTCCACGATGCATTTTTTGGAACAAGTGACTTTCTTTTGTAAATCGAACACCGGTTATTTGAGAAGTTTAAAAAAAAACTCTGAAGCAACAATTAGCCGGCAATAAATTTATTGTTAAATTAAAAAAAAAAAATATCATGCAGTGCTCAATGAATAAATTAGAAGCAAGCATAGGCATCTGGAGTTTATTCCACAGTTCAGTGAAATTGTGAATGTATACAGTTTCTGAAGCATTACAAAAGCTTGGGTCACGACATTTTACGCGCACTGTCATGGTAAAACTCTTTAGCCTCCTGACCACTCTGTGTTGCTAGGCCAGTGCCTCTTCCATGAAAAAACACGTTTGGTTTTACTCCGTGCACAGGACGAAAAAAATTTATATCGTGGTTAGTATAAAATTTTGATGTCATTTGCCATCGTGTTGATGTGAATTACATCAGCCGTTGTGTTTCAAAGGTAATCGCTGTCATGACCAACACTACTTCGAAGCGGTTTTCACTGTAGTTCATTCTCAATATGAACGCCCCTCAAAGCTGTGTTTAATGAAATTTTTCCTGTTCATTGCAAAAATTAGTAGTATCGACGTGGGCAGTGTGTATGCATCGTTTAAATTAAACTGTGATTTTTAACACATGTAAAAGCTTCTCTAACGGCTCGTCAAGCCCTAATGCGTATAAAAAAGAAGAAATTTATTTCAGCTGACACCAATTCGAATNATTTGAGAAGTTTAAAAAAAAACTCTGAAGCAACAATTAGCCGGCAATAAATTTATTGTTAAATTAAAAAAAAAAAATATCATGCAGTGCTCAATGAATAAATTAGAAGCAAGCATAGGCATCTGGAGTTTATTCCACAGTTCAGTGAAATTGTGAATGTATACAGTTTCTGAAGCATTACAAAAGCTTGGGTCACGACATTTTACGCGCACTGTCATGGTAAAACTCTTTAGCCTCCTGACCACTCTGTGTTGCTAGGCCAGTGCCTCTTCCATGAAAAACACGTTTGGTTTTACTCCGTGCACAGGACGAAAAAAATTTATATCGTGGTTAGTATAAAATTTTGATGTCATTTGCCATCGTGTTGATGTGAATTACATCAGCCGTTGTGTTTCAAAGGTAATCGCTGTCATGACCAACACTACTTCGAAGCGGTTTTCACTGTAGTTCATTCTCAATATGAACGCCCCTCAAAGCTGTGTTTAATGAATTTTTTCCTGTTCATTGCAAAAATTAGTAGTATCNTTTTTTCCTGTTCATTGCAAAAATTAGTAGTATCGACGTGGGCAGTGTGTATGCATCGTTTAAATTAAACTGTGATTTTTAACACATGTAAAAGCTTCTCTAACGGCTCGCCAAGCCCTAATGCGTATAAAAAAGAAGAAATTTATTTCAGCTGACACCAATTCTAATTTTAATCACAATCTTCATAGATTCGTCACCTGAGTTAACGGAAATGCTGCACCCAGTGCAGTTTGTGTGCAGGATTTTTTCAACGTCTTGTTTCAATGAATCAGCTGTAAGTCCCCTGGACCCCAGCATCGTGAGGGATTTGAAGGTGTCGGGTCTGACATTAATAAAACCCGTTCCCTAATGACAGAAACTGGCACGAGCGTTTTCAAGACCTACAAATTAAGGGTAGAGTGAACCGTCATAAAGATTTTGTGAACTGAGACAAATAATTGTTTGACAAGTAAATAAATGAGTCTTATATGTGAACTTAGTTATGTTAACCCTAATTACACACATGTGCAGTTATATCAGGCAAGTTAACACTNATGAGTCTTATATGTGAACTTAGTTATGTTAACCCTAATTACACACATGTGCAGTTATATCAGGCAAGTTAACACTAGGTTTACAGAAAAAAATCAGACTGTTGACTAGTCAGTTTTTTTTTCAGTAAATTATGTGTTTGGTAACATCACATACATATACACGTGTTTTACACTATTTAAATTAGTGTTTNTTTTTCAGTAAATTATGTGTTTGGTAACATCACATACATATACACGTGTTTTACACTATTTAAATTAGTGTTTTGCACCCCAAAACCTTTTTCCAGTGCAATTCAAAATATGTAGTTTTGTTGATGACTTCTTCTATGGGCTGTTCACGAATAACTGACCACTTTTGAAATCAACCTTTGAAAAACGTCACTGCTCTTTCCTGCATTAATATTTTGATGGGCACGTTGGCTGGCATGGGCGCAGTCGAGTTGGTAACGACGGACGGTGGGAAAGTATTTCCATATTTAACGTTAAGTTACGACAAAAGTGTTGGATCAGTACCATTATTTTCTAATGAATTAGAGTTAATGTATTCGACAGTTTCATTTGAACAGCGCATTAATTCAGTTATCAGGCCCATAGCAATGCTAATTTTAACGTGTGATAGAAGAATGCACGATGTGCATACAAGTAGATACTACGCACGACTTTAAAAAATGCTCAGTTCACCGCGAACAGCATATATAGGCCTTACTTTGTACAGTAAAGATGAATTGTGGATTGTAAATTCTGGGCTGAATGTGATCGAGTTTTCGTAAATTAAAGATTCATCACTCGCTTTGGAATCGAGGCTTCTCCTGTTTGAAGACAACGGCTTCGCAATCACCACAACGTAGGATCATGTTGGCGCCGAAGTTAGCCGCTTTCAGTGATGGCCTTCTGTTCGGCGGTGATCGAAGTGACACCAGGAACTCCAACTCGCACAAGTTGTTGGGAGTTCCCCACAGCCGTTAGCGACGTAATGGCTAATGATGCATTCACAGCAGCACGACCAGAACGACGCAATAGCCTCGACACGGCTTAGAATTTATAGCAGCAGGCAAGAAGCAAAGTCAACTCGACAAAATTGCATCCCCGACAGCGCGAGAGAATTGGATTCTATCTCTACTTTTTTCGTTCTGTGCCGGGCACGTGGAAAAGTGCAAATAATGAAAATACAACGTCACAGAGCAAACTTTCGTGAGTATTGTTCTTACTGTGGTAAGTATAAACAAACTAACTTGATGTCGAAATCACTTTTCTGTTTGTTTTACATACGCTGTTTACGTATACATTGAAATTTTTCAAAAGTGAAAAAATCACTCATTACCTTGAGCTTTATGCCATATAGAATGTAAAATAAGTGTCTTGCCATGTTAGGATATTTCCAGCAGCCAAGTACAAACAGCGCTTATCGGGTAGATATTGCCGTGATGGTGTAAAGACTGAATANTTAGGATATTTCCAGCAGCCAAGTACAAACAGCGCTTATCGGGTAGATATTGCCGTGATGGTGTAAAGACTGAATAAAATATAAAAAATTTCGTCTTACTTGAACGTTGTGTCGAACTATCGTGTCCAGCTCATGATGAGATTGCGAGTCCAGCAAAAGAAGGCTGCGGTGGTGTAGAGGTCAGACTACTCACCTCCCACCTAGACGAACCGTGTTTGATAACCGGCGGAGTCGCTCCCGGTTTTTGGCATGTGCGAATCGTGCCGGATGATGCCACTGGTCGGTGGGTTTTCTCGGTGCCGCTCCATATTTACCTCACTTCACCCTCATAGTCCCTCAAAACCTCGGTGTTATGCTCTCACGTACATGGCGCTTGAACTGTAATGCAGAGTGTTCGAAATACAAGTTTTTCTGATGAACTATTAAACGTGCGTCTAATGTGCTGATATACGAGAAGAATNTGCAGAGTGTTCGAAATACAAGTTTTTCTGATGAACTATTAAACGTGCGTCTAATGTGCTGATATACGAGAAGAACAAACTTTGAACGAAGGCTGTTGTGTGCTTTCATGACGTCACACACATTAGAAACACCATTTCATAGCACTCCAAAAAGACTAAAGACATATGAACATTAAAAAAACTACTCAAGATCTTTGCATTGAACATTCCTGCAGACTTTCCATCAATAAAATACTAGGGTCATCGCGAAAGTCCCATGGGTACACGCGGCGCGACGAGAACATTGCACGCCAGTTCAGAGTCTTGCGCTTAGCGGTGATGGGGCATTTGATGCGCGTGGCAATGTCACCCCTATCGCTCCCGCGTTTCTCGGCCTCGAACGCAGAAAGCTCTAGGTAAGCGGGAGTCTGTCTTGAGGGCCACCCAAATCTCTCCGCTACGGCATAACTTTGCAGGAGCAATGAAGTCGTACGTATTGAGAGTTCGAGAGCGTGAGAAAACTCGTGGCTCTGCTGCATGAGATTTATACAACATTGAATATTTTTACGTGCAAGTCTCCCACTATTTTACAAGAATGCACTCTCTGTGTTGACTGAATATTCAAACTTAGCTTCTAGAAATTATTTAATATTACGAATTTATAACGTGGTTTCACAGCACTGAGATGAGAGCGACACGGAAGAACAGCAGGACGAAATTTCATTTGGGCTGTTTACGGTTAATGAAGCACTTTTAAAATCAAAAATTGAATTTTTACTTTTATTTTATCTCTAAATTTTAAAATTCATCTATAATAAATATTAATAAACAGGGATAAACTAGCTTCATTGGTAATACCTAGTAAGAAGAAGTTCTTATAAAAAATATTATCACACTGAGCGAGCTGTCTCTTTCGTGTAATNCATTGGTAATACCTAGTAAGAAGAAGTTCTTATAAAAAATATTATCACACTGAGCGAGCTGTCTCTTTCGTGTAATTCTCTAGGCTCGGTTAAGCTTTGTTTGCATAAGACGGAGGAATAGCCTGGAAGTATAACTTGAGCAGGGCTTCAGAAATGTTGGAAGTAACGGTGAATGGACTATGCACAATACGTTTTTTCTAAAATAGTGTGTTGTAAATATACAATATTTCAGCCACAGAGTTGCAGGAATGTTTTTGGTAACTAGTGTACAAATAAGCGTTTGTAACAAGTACACAAATTAAAAGAGCTGATTAGAATTAGAACACGTCTAACGGGATGTGACCCACTGTAGTGCGAAATCAGCGTATTATTTCTGACGAGGAAAACCTTGATGATCTTTCGAGACGAGGATAGTGCGTGCAGACCGACGACGGCGTGTTATTACACTAGGTGCACTCGCCAGGGAAGTGGTCTGAACACACTCCTATTATCGCAGTATGGCTGTAAGACCCCTGTCAGTCAACGCGTGGAGCAAGCTATGATTCTCATAGATACTAGTCGTGCCGATAGGGTATCATTCACAACACGGCGTAATAAACAAGGTTTGAAGCTGTCTTTGCAAAATGTCGAGGGTAAAATACACTGGCGAAACTGGCTAAAACTCTTCACTCGTGTGAACTTGCCGTATAAGGAAAATGAGTAGAGTGCACACCGATGCGCGTAGTAGCCACTACGTGTTGCAACAATGGACGACTTTTCTGGATAGATTTTGAAATTAAAACACTGTTAATGTTAACTATTGCTTTGAGATATTTGTATACTTCCTTGAACCAATTTCTAGTGCAATTACATTAAATTAAAATCTGTAAATGTGTTCTATTGATATAAAAGAGAGTGTTTTTTTTACAGTTAAAAACACCTTCATGACTGTTGACCACGTGATTTTGGCAGTTGTATTGGTGTGGGATAGGTCAATGATGGGTGCATGAGCAGAAGACGAAAATTGGTATACCTCATCTTTAATATATGGTATTTCCCTTGTTATATGTTTTAACTATGTTGGAGAAACACATAATGTCCACGCAGGCATGGCCTTTAACAGTTGTATGTGTGTTACTTTCCGCGCCTTTCAAGGTGTAGTCCAAACTTAACATATTCTAAATTTAAATTATCAATACATCCTTCCGAAGTGGTGAGTGTGCACAGTCGTTTGATGCCAACAAATTCATTATGGTATATTTTTACCTAACTTAACTGAACCTGAAGTTATCAGAGGTAAACTTATTTCCAGCAAATTAAAGAAAATCCAAATTTCTTCATTTCTTGCATTATCGCGTATTATAACTACAGTTTTACTCGTTGAAAGACGAATAAAATAAACCAAACCATATACTTTAAATGAAACCAGGAAGCTGAAATGTATGTTCTTAATTAATTTTAATACATGCTTAGCGTCCCCACTCCATGCGAACTGCGGTGCAATTTTCAAATGTTAATCTTCCCAGTGCCTCACATATTTATAGTCTATTCGAGGTTTCTTAAAACTTCATGAATCCAACCTTTGAAAAATCACCCCGTGTATGACGTTCTTGGTTATTCCCTAAATATGCCACGTATCACAAGCATTTTATACGCCTGTTAACGTAAGAGTACCTCATTTGTGGTTAAATTGAACATTTACTTACGATTTATACACAAATTATAATATTTAATTTATAATTAAAATGAATAAAAACTGCGAAAAACAGGTGTGTTGGTAATGCATTTTAATACATAGTTCTTATGCAAAATATTATTACACTGAGCGCGCACGAATTCGATTAAGTTTGGTTTGCATGCGGCTTAGGAATACCCTTGAAGTAGAACTTCAGCAGGGCTTCAGAAAAGTTGAAGTAACCGTGAATGGACTCTAGACCATTACACGCTGAATACACGCACCATTGTTCTTTAGTTAATTCAGTACAAAGGTGGTTTTTCACAGTATGTTTAGTGCCAAACATTACATTTATTTAAAAAAAATATTTTTAGGAGATATTTGTTTTCGATAAACAAATTAACTAGATTGCCATTGTTTGTGTGTGTGTGTGTGTGTATATATATATATACACACACATGTATATGAGACATTTGTATTTATACATTGTTACATATCGCCAAGGGCGTATCCAANGAAGTAACCGTGAATGGACTCTAGACCATTACACGCTGAATACACGCACCATTGTTCTTTAGTTAATTCAGTACAGAGGTGGTTTTTCACAGTATGTTTAGTGCCAAACATTAAATTTATTTAAAAAAAATATTTTTAGGAGATATTTGTTTTCGATAAACAAATTAACTAGATTGCCATTGTTTGTGTGTGTGTGTATATATATATACACACACATGTATATGAGACATTTGTATTTATACATTGTTACATATCGCCAAGGGCGTATCCAAGTTCGTGAGGATTGAGGTATGGAGGNAGTTAGTGAGGATTGAGGTATGGAGGTCTTAATAATAATAAAATAACTTAATTTAATTTATAAATTTATTTGCTTTGTTACAAAAATACACGCAGCTATTATTTACAATATTTAATTTCCAATTTCTACTAATAATACTTATTGTTCGTATTAGTGAGCGCATTTAACGCTATTCTCCATTATAATTATATAATTAACGTCTTTATCAGGGTTATTATGCTAGCTGTAGTCAGTTAACCCTCACTTGTTAGTTATACACATACGATCGTAATGTCCATTGCCATACATTAACACCAGTCCCACTTCCCCACAGTACAGCCGGCCAGTCTCACTCTCTTCTCTCCCTTAGACTTCTCATGCTGGTCACTGAGTCGTTGCTCGTCGCTCCGAAGGAACCACACACCTGGTGCTAACAGCCGTACACGACTCCAAACTTCCCGACACAGAGACACACCGCGGCTTATATAGCTGACCGGGCCCAGAAGTTTCTTCACTCTTCAAGTCCAGTTATGATTGAGGGGTGGGGGTGGGGGGTGTTGACNCCGCGGCTTATATAGCTGACCGGGCCCAGAAGTTTCTTCACTCTTCAAGTCCAGTTATGATTGAGGGGTGGGGGTGGGGGGTGTTGACGATGACCAGAACAGTCCCGCAGCGACCACCCAAGACATTCAATATTCTAAGGACGGAAGCCTTGTCGCAGCACGCGCCAGTGTTACGCGATGGCCCGCTTGTAATTCTACGCACGCCTCTCCCGTTACCAGCGATGGCCTTGGAGGACGAGGGGAAGAACGTGGGGCGGCTACATGTAACAGTATGTATGTATGCTTGTTCTCTATGCAATTCTACACCGTTGGACGAGTCTGAACCAAATTTGGTTCAGACATTGATACCCTTCAGTATCAATGTTAAAATACTCTGTAGGCCAAAATGGGCTCCACCTCCCCCTACCTCAAATTAGAGCCATACCTTTTCCCAAATTATTTTTTTATTAATATGATAATATCTACAACGCCGGGTAGGTCAGCTAGTTTTAAATACGTATTTTAAAAAGACGATGCTGTAGTAATTTTTTTCAGCGTTCTTAGAGGCATTGTTTTAACCTAAAAAAAAAAAGTAATTNGTTCTCTATGCAATTCTACACCGTTGGACGAGTCTGAACCAAATTTGGTTCAGACATTGATACCCTTCAGTATCAGTGTTAAAATACTCTGTAGGCCAAAATGGGCTCCACCTCCCCGAGAAAACGCCCTGACCAGCGACATCGTCCAACACGATTCCCACGTGCGAAAATACGGGAGCGACCCCGCCGGGAATCAAACCCGGTTCGCCTTGGTGGGGGGCGAGTAGTCTGACCACTGCACCACAGCGTGGAGGAGAAGGGATTACCGAAATAAGACTCGCAGGATACTGGCGACATCTGCCCCGAATCCCGCATGCGAAATTCCGGACTAGGATTATCGTACTAGGAGGATGTTACGCTTACCATTCTTCCAAGAAGACAAATTTTTTAAAATTATATTTTTACATTTTATACATTTGTTCCCTTTAAAGGTCGCCTGACAAAAGGTAGATACATTAAAAATTAATAATTAAAATTTGTTCTCACGGCGTACTAAGATCGGTGTGGGCGGAACTGTATACGAAAGAAGAACGAGTAGACAAAAATGCATAAATTATTTCTGTACCGCAGCTGAGAACTGATATACTGGCGGGAGTTTCATGTTGTGTAATCAATTCGTATGGTGTTAAGCCCGGTTGCGCGGGGGAGTAAGTAAGCATATTGCGGGGCAGCCATGCATCACTAGTTATTGTTGTACGTTCGGCTTATCCTAGAAATATGACCGATGTACTAAGCTTTCGTGCAAGAATAATTACGGATTTCAATGTATTTAACAGATGCGTGTTTGTTTTACGNTGACCGATGTACTAAGCTTTCGTGCAAGAATAATTACGGATTTCAATGTATTTAACAGATGCGTGTTTGTTTTACGCAACTGATTTGTAGGGAATCGAGTTTACGCTCACACGCTTGATTGTTTTATGCCTTTGAAGTCCATTATTTTGAATTTTTGTCAAACATTTATAAATTTGTACTCTCCTTAAAAGGTAAATTTTTTGAAAGGTGAGACGTCTTTCGGTAACACCCTTATTTATATTTACATGACTAGCTNTAAATTTTTTGAAAGGTGAGACGTCTTTCGGTAACACCCTTATTTATATTTACATGACTAGCTGCCGATATTTAATTTTTATTATCGAGGTAGAATTCAGGTCTTGTAAGAGTAATTATAAAATTTTGTAACTCTAAATGGTTTCCACACGAAGATGAAGGAAAAAAATTATACTTTTTCTGAAAGGAGTGGACAATGCAGCTATTAATTGTATATAAAATACTATTTGTTGCAGTTGGTAGTTGAGGCTAATATTAATTTAATAAAACAAAATCAGTTAAAATATTTCTTTGTTACGTAAATTCTCAGCTAAAATTAGTCTTAGCCCTTGCAAAAAAACGGGTACAGCCACCAGCCACATTATTACCAAATAATAAAGTGCTACAATTTAAAATAATAAACACTTTCATAAATTTTAACGAATGATAAAAGTTAAGATGTACCGTAATTTCATTGTGTGTTGATATTTATACATATATGAGCACCTATGTTAACACACGGAGTGTATGGAAAAAAAGGTGACAATGAACATTACGGAGGTGCAAATGGAACATAATGTAATGGGGAACAAGTAGTATAACGGGACTCCGCCTATGGCACTGCACGACACACCTTGCCAGCACGTGGGTATTCATAGCTCTCACTGCACGTCCACGGTCAGACGGGAACATTATCGCATTGTCTGTTNGACTCCGCCTATGGCACTGCACGACACACCTTGCCAGCACGTGGGTATTCATAGCTCTCACTGCACGTCCACGGTCAGACGGGAACATTCTCGCATTGTCTGTTCTAAATATCGCCCACTATTAGCCACACGCCTCTTTACATCCCAGCAAACAGATGAACTAAAATATATATATATATATAAGATTCCCAGGTTAAAACCTCATATCTACAACGTTATTTCTCACTTGGTCTGCAACGTGTATATAACTGCCAAAGCTGCAAGTTGACTTTTAGAATTGTTTTTTTTTTCTTCACAAACGTCGTAATTCAAGTAACCCCGACGTTTAACAGTATGCCTGGATTGGATCCCAGAGGACATTACTTGATGGAAAGCAGTGCCAGTACATGAGGTGTTATTAACCAGACTGCTGTAATTAGTATTTATGCATCACCTGTTGTGTTCTCTCGTAAGAAGATGAAGCCTGAGCTTGGTGATGGAATACGGTTTCATAGAAAGTTGATTGGTACTACCGGCAGTTTGCATATTCTAGGCCACGTAGAACTTGTGCATAAAGCATAAATATCAGTAAAGTTGGTTTGGCCGACATCTGTTCAGAGGGTCTCATTTTATGTTTCAAGGTTATGGACTTAGATTTTCACACTCTAAATTCGAAAAACAGGAAAATCACTGATTTACAGTGAAACTAAACTAATCGAATCAGTGAAAATGGTTCCACGTGGAATCAGTGGAAAACCACTGATTGTTTCAGTGAAACCATTTCACTGTTTGAATTAGTGACGGCCAACTGTGTGCGGTGAATTAAATATTATTTTTTATTAAAGTTAGCCAAATAATTACGAGAAATAGAAACATTTCTGGTAGTGACTACTTATATTGCGCAATTTATCGTAATTTAAAAAAGTAAAAATTTTACGGATGGTTGGTATTAAAACCACACCACCTACGACTCGCTCGTTAAACCGTTACCTTACCATCTGAGCCACGAAACCGGCAATGAAAACAGTGGGGAAAATACGTGTGTTATATTTCTTCATCAAAAAGTATTGTGTACCATTTATTTTCGCTTTTTGTTTAATTGGTAACGTTATGACTGCTAAAAAACCAGAAGTGCATATGAGTGCACTCACTTCACCACATTAAATGCAGTTTAAACCTTCAACCTGAGCTCTGTGACGATTATGTGAAAACGAAATGATAGACTGAATGTTCATGTTACCCTGTAAAATGGTGTTATGAAAGACGAAACTCACATTTTAGAAAGTATTTTGTATTGGCTTTATTAGCTTATGCGTTGTTATTTCATTTGGTACACGTTGTTTAACGGTCATTACTACACTTAGTTTGGCAGCGATTTTTTCACGTTGTGTAACTGATACATTAGTCAAAAATAAATCACTGGACAGCAGTGAAAAAAATTACTGATGAATCAGTGGATAATGATACTGAATCAATAAGTAAGGGAAAAATTGAATTTTTTTCTAATTCATCAGTTAAATTCACTTAAGTGACTGTCGAATCAGTCAGGTACTAATAACATTGAGTCAAGATATACACTAGAGCGGCCATGGGATAAGCAAATGTCTGAACAGTTTTTTATGTTAGTTCTTGGTATANTCTAAATATCGCCCACTATTAGCCACACGCCTCTTTACATCCCAGCAAACAGATGAACTAAAATATATATATATAAGATTCCCAGGTTAAAACCTCATATCTACAACGTCATTTCTCACTTGGTCTGCAACGTGTATATAACTGCCAAAGCTGCAAGTTGACTTTTAGAATTGTTTTTTTTTTCTTCACAAACGTCGTAATTCAAGTAACCCCGACGTTTAACAGTATGCCTGGATTGGATCCCAGAGGANTTTTTTTTTCTTCACAAACGTCGTAATTCAAGTAACCCCGACGTTTAACAGTATGCCTGGATTGGATCCCAGAGGACATTACTTGATGGAAAGCAGTGCCAGTACATGAGGTGTTATTAACCAGACTGCTGTAATTAGTATTTATGCATCACCTGTTGTGTTCTCTCGTAAGAAGATGAAGTCTGAGCTTGGTGATGGAATACGGTTTCATAGAAAGTTGATTGGTACTACCGGCAGTTTGCATATTCTAGGCCACGTAGAACTTGTGCATAAAGCATAAATATCAGTAAAGTTGGTTTGGCCGACATCTGTTCAGAGGGTCTCATTTTATGTTTCAAGGTTATGGACTTAGATTTTCACACTCTAAATTCGAACNGGCCGACATCTGTTCAGAGGGTCTCATTTTATGTTTCAAGGTTATGGACTTAGATTTTCACACTCTAAATTCGAAAAACAGGAAAATCACTGATTTACAGTGAAACTAAACTAATCGAATCAGTGAAAATGGTTCCACGTGGAATCAGTGGAAAACCACTGATTGTTTCAGTGAAACCATTTCACTGTTTGAATTAGTGACGGCCAACTGTGTGCGGTGAATTAAATATTATTTTTTATTAAAGTTAGCCAAATAATTACGAGAAATAGAAACATTTCTGGTAGTGACTACTAATATTGCGCAATTTATCGTAATTTAAAAAAGTAAAAATTTTACGGATGGTTGGTATTAAAACCACACCACCTACGACTCGCTCGTTAAACCGTTACCTTACCATCTGAGCCACGAAATCAGCAATGAAAACAGTGGGGAAAATACGTGTGTTATATTTCTTCATCAAAAAGTATTGTGTACCATTTATTTTCGCTTTTTGTTTAATTGGTAACGTTATGACTGCTAAAAAACCAGAAGTGCATATGAGTGCACTCACTTCACCACATTAAATGCAGTTTAAACCTTCAAGCTGAGCTCTGTGACGATTATGTGAAAACGAAATGATAGACTGAATGTTCATGTTACCCTGTAAAATGGTGTTATGAAAGACGAAACTCACATTTTAGAAAGTATTTTGTATTGGCTTTATTAGCTTATGCGTTGTTATTTCATTTGGTACACGTTGTTTAACGGTCATTACTACACTTAGTTTGGCAGCGATTTTTTCACGTTGTGTAACTGATACATTAGTCAAAAATAAATCACTGGACAGCAGTGAAAAAAATTACTGATGAATCAGTGGATAATGATACTGAATCAATAAGTAAGGGAAAAATTGAATTTTTTTCTAATTCATCAGTTAAATTCACTTAAGTGACTGTCGAATCAGTCAGGTACTAATAACACTGAGTCAAGATATACACTAGAGCGGCCATGGGATAAGCAAATGTCTGAACAGTTTTTTATGTTAGTTCTTGGTATAATTCATAGGAGCGCTATTGTTCTCGACTGGAAGTTAGCAGGTAGCAGACGACGCAGCGGTCAAAATACTTCAGCACCCGTACGGTGTTGCCAGTTCTGCAGAGGGAAAAAGTAGGCAATCACCCTGGCATAGGCTCACCCACGTGTTCGTTCACGTTCTGCTAAAGGCAAGCCTGTCACACGCGAGTTACCAGCTTTCATTGCAGCTGTGAATACCCAACTCATGATTTACTAGTGGTGACCATGGCATGTGTTACGTTTGTGTAGTAGAATTATGTATTTGCGAAATTTGCAGCGATATCAACTTATATACGGTTTTATTTTCCTCTACGAAAATGAATTATCACAAATATATAACGGTCATTGTTTTTAATTCTACTTTATTATTTTACTATAGTTTAGGTGTGCATGATAAAGTACGAGTACAGTTAGCACTTACAATTACAAATTTGTTATTAATCATGAATGATGCCATACATCATAGTAGAGTTTTCATTCCAATCTTATGTGAAAGGAAATTAACAGAAAATGATTGTTCACTAGTCGAGAAACATATGTTAGACGCACGAAGGTCTACAACGTGACTCGGTGTTTACAGTTTGAGGTTGTGATCTACTACAAAGGTGACTGTTCGTACAAATAATCAGTACGATAAATGTGTCGATTCAAGTATCATTAAGGCTGTGTCCGAATATAGGAAAGCACTATGCATATAAGCATACTCCACTTGGCTCGATACTTGATACATTCCTGTAGGCATACTTGTTTGCATCCGTTACAGCAACTAGACAGCTTATAAGATTCTGAACAAGCATTTTGACGGAAAAAAAATACTGAATCTGTGCTGGAACGTAGACGCATAGATTTAAAATGTTCAACCTATTAGGAGCTGTAGCTGAAAAGCTCATGATAATGAAAGTGTTGCTATTAATTAACCAATAAGTATTTGACGCAGTAAACGCAGTCATCTATAATGTATTATTAAAATTGGTAAAAAACTAGATTTAAATGTTATTTTAACACTAATTATAATCTGAATAAAATTTATATTTGAATTTTGATATAACTTGTACACACACACACACCCATGCCTTACCTTGTAAAACATTGGCATTGGTCTCATTGCCCTGCATATAAACTATAAATTCATTGCCACGTCCGGTTTATAACAAATCACAATGAAAACTGGTTATGTTTATCTTGGCTCTTCTAGATCTTTTAACGTTAAAGAGTATACATCGTTAAGAACTTTTATCACGGGATTTTTTCAAAAATGAATGCCTCCATGCCACTCTTTAGATAGATAAATATTAGAAATAGCAATTATTAAATACAAATAATTCGCTTTCAAAAGCCTATGGGCTGTAAGGGCGCTAGACGTACACACATTCGTTTCCCTGTGTACGTGCGTATGTCATTTCCCGAGACATGTTCAACATTTACGTATAATTAGATTAATGTGAACGCTGTATGAATGTGCATCTCATTAAGAAGAAAACCTTATGCATACTGCGGGAAAAGGACATTGATGATCACGTATGAGGCTCAACTCTAACAGGTGTTTGTTTTAAAGCGTCGATACAATTGTCGTCTCTGTAAGATCCGTGTTTACAATAATAATGTACATTAGTGGTTATTGTCTGAAAAGCTGGCAGCTATGTGTGTTTACCTACACTGAAACCTTGAACCCATAACAGTCCGACAAACGTTGACACTGAAGTTATTATCAGTAATGTTAACACTAACGAACGCATGAAAACTAGACATAACAAAGAGAGTCGTAACATTCTACTTAAGACTACATTACAAAATATAACTATTTCTACACTAAACATCGGTTGAATGCAATGACTCGGTGCCAATCGCTTATAGTTAAGATAAGTTAATAATAAAAATAATTACTCGTTATGAATTATGCAGTAATAGGCTATCTGTCACACGGGAACACGTCTTCTGTATTTGTAGTTTCCAATATTGTTTTGATTCTCAATGCTATCTGATGGAAACAGGTGGCAAGCCTGTTATGTTTACCTTTGTTCCTAACCTAACTTTGTATATCACAAACATATTTAAGTACATTATACATACTTCTAAGACGACATTTTCTATCAGATAAGCTAATTTTTGTAAACAAATATAGTCGTTAACATGTGCAAACACATGACATCTTAATATCGTATATACTTACATTACTGTACATAACCGTTTCCACCAACAACACCGTCTGCTGTGCTCTGAGATGTCGTCGCCTCCCAAGTTTCACTTAAGATACAAAATATAACTATTTCTTTCAGCGCCTAAGGAAATCCCAAGAACGCACACGACTTGTTAAGTTCCATTGGAAACCATTACACGAGGTAACAAACTTTTGTTTCTTATGCACACGTCTTAACGCATAATTTAACGCATACATTTGCGATTGTAAACTCAGCTTTAGTTCAGATTCGCAGCTTACGTTAAATTAAAGTGAGCAGTTGTGTTTACACGCAGTCGAATATAATAATTTCTCTGTTCATAGTGTACAGTTGTTACCAAGAAGAACAGTAATTATTTGTAAATATCTTCGCTGAGTCAAACTTATTTAATATATTCTGGAATGCTTGTTGTCTCCTAGCCTACAAATGGATAATGATAACAATTTACGAACAATTAGTAACAATTTGAATTATTTGTGACAGTAGGGCATCCTCGTGCGTTTACTTTGTGGCATCTTACTTTTCCTAAAAGTATTTATTATCTCTGTGCCTAATGTTTTGTTGAGTGAATAAATACTTTTTTCGTTAACGACCACTCATTTTTTTTGCACGATTATACTATATGAACGAACTGTATTTTATAGCATGTAAGATCATTTTAATAACGATGTGTGTTAATTCATACAGCAAATTTAGTTTCGACTCGTTCATCGTAAGTATCTTCTCCTCTTTATTAGCATTCCCCTACCACTTAATAGTGTTAATTTTAATATGTTAGTAAGATACTCCAGTATGTTGTGTATCATATTTACAAAACAGCTTATCTTCCGATATTTAAAAAAAGGTTTTATGAAGTTTCCGGTGCTTAAATTCTGCAAAAGACGTGAGTCGTTTAAGCCGGCACTTCACGATACCCAATTTATGTTACCTTCTGTTATACCCATGGGCACAACAGAAGGCATACAAGTTTCTATAGCAGAAGAGAAGAAAGAACGCATCAGTTCATACTCACACGTTACCTAAAGTGCTAACAGAAAATTGCAAATGCCAGACAAAACAACTCGCAGGGGGGGGCAGAGGTACAAATGCAACCAACTGTTATATAGGCGCTTTGTGGTGCATCCAAAAGTACGAAGATGGTTTCTTTCCCCCAAATACTGCATTTATTTAGGTTTCTAAGTACGAGTACTATTAATGTATGGAACATGAATAACGGCACTGCTTTTGTGTGGAAAACAAGGTACTGTATTCACATGTATGTACGNATAACGGCACTGCTTTTGTGTGGAAAACAAGGTACTGTATTCACATGTATGTACGACGGACATTTATGCCACTCATTAAAACATAAGCAAATTTTTTAAACAGGGCGGTAGCCAGGAATTTTCTGATAGCCTAGCCTTGTTTGAGAAGATTGTTT
>NQII01001566.1:0-17329 GCA_002778355.1 Clitarchus hookeri
TCAGGGAAAGAGACCCTAACCAGGGCTTTCAAAAGTGCTCATATTACCGTGAACTGTCTATACTTACAGTTTTTTAAATGGCGAAAAAAATACTAAAACAATAAAAACTGTATTAAAACAAAAACAAAACATTACTTGATTTTTTATTTGTAAATGTTAAAACTTACAACCAAGATGTCACGCGATGGGAACTCCTCTACTTGCAGCCTGTTTTGAATATGCGTCATGCGGAATCGCTGATGGTGGCAAGCGATAGAGATGACGGAAGTAGTAGTATTGTGCGAGCAATAGATTGCGGATTCTGACTACAGGTAATGTGTAATACACTAGCGGGAATGCGTTTAACAACACCCCCGTAACATTTAACACACGTATCTGACCCGAAAGTTGGTACACATGAAGGGTGGTGGTATAGGGGGCTGATCAAAACATCAAGAGTCCGTGTGACAACCAGGGCGTTACATGTAACATACAGACGATACCTTGTTGCGGAGTGTAACGACTCCGAACGGAATAAAACTTCAGTAACCCCTGAGGCCAAATAGCCCAATGGATAAAACACTTTTTAAAAAAATTACCTCAGAGCACAGCACAGACCTTCACATAAATGGGCATACATTATCTCGAAGGTCATGAAGAACGTGAATGCCTGGGGAAGCAAAGCGATGGACACGAGAATGCACAGAGGTGAGGACTTGAACATGACTGTTATGACTGTTTAGTTGTCTACCTGAAGCAACTGAAGAGACTTGGAAGTCAACTAAACGACCGTATTGCGAAATTTGTACTAGATAGAAAATAAGCTGACCATGCGCCAAAATGGGAAGAGATGGCAAGTTTTAGTGCCACAATCAAAGCATTATTAGTTCCAGCAAACTGCTCTTACATCGAGGAGTTAGTGCTTTTTCGGAATCGTAGAATTCTGATGGGAAACTTTCAAGATTAATGAGGTATTTATGGAAAGTTAGGTTCCAGAAGTATTTTTAAAAATATTCATAATACGACAGCTGGTGAACATTTCGAACTAACAAGTGTCTCGGCGGAGTTGTAACGCGATTCTGTTTTCCTTATTGTAGGGAGAATGTTAAGAAATGGTGTGGTATACGTGACACATTTACAGTGAAGAAGTTTCGTGAACTAGTATATTGGGTCTCCTCCAAAAATAAAATGTTAGAGCCCCTCTTTGGAGGAAAGCAAGTTCCTTTACAAGTCATTGAAAGAAGGACTCAGAACCTCGTGTTAACTAAGGATTACTACACTGATATCATTCCAAACCTAAACCAAGAAGTATGCCGTGTAGGCTGTGGACTCATTGTGCATATCATCTCGAGGTCTAAGGGTGCCACTGGAACACCACCCGTGCCAGTGAGAAAAGTTCCAAACAGTGTTCCAGTAGGTGACGAATATTTTAAGGGTGAGGAAAACCCGAACCACAGCAATATTCAATTTCGAGTTGACCAGAGAACCGAATTTTTTCAGAAGACTTTCTACACGTAAAGTACTTTGCGAGTAAATCAAATTTTTGTACTCCTCGTCCACACCAGGTGCTTATTTTCAAAATTGGTGAACATTCTAAAATATAGGACCCTATGCAATATCTCAAGAACCATGTAACCGATTTAAATTAAATTTGGTATGTTAACAATAAACCACGTAACCATTGAATGTATTGATGAATTATGCTGATATACCGCCATCCTGAAAGATAGCAGTACATTTAAAAATAAGCTTTTACATTATATTTCGGTAACTACTCAACCGATTCCCACCAACTTAGCATGCAAATTACAGTAGCCTGGAGCAGTACATGTCGATCTTTGTGACATACAGCCAAAATGACTGGGGAATCAAAGTATTCCTTCTTTCTCTTCGTGTGTCGTTCAGTCTTGGATTAGGCAACAGAGGTAATGCCATCCAGGACTCAGTTTGCAGAGTAACTCCTCTTCCCTAGTGTCCTGTTTTGTGGATGTTCGATTGAAGAAAATGCTATTCAATATGTTCACGAACAGTACATCGCATTTAATTTGGAATACACTACTTCCCTCGGCAATACCTTAACATAATCATTGACACGATGAGGGCACGACACAACCAGAGAACATCTGATAGGGTATCTGAAAAAGAACAAGAAGTGCAGGATTTAGCTAATGAGCCTACTTTCCCCTACATGGATGCAAATAATTTTAATGTTCTTAAAAGATTAGTTGGTAGGGGCACTGATCTCTCGTTGACGGCGATATCATTAGAGATAGATCCAGAAACACATGCAACACTTGTGATACAATTGCATATACATAGGTGCCTTACACGGGACTAGAACCAAGAACCCCTAGCAACGTAAGCTGGTATGCAACCAACTGCATTATGGAGGTAGGATTTGGAGTATCATTTTCGGTTAAAGTAGTCTAAGATTTTCGTAGGTAGGATTTACTAACCTCAAATATTTACATGGCCGTCATTTGGAAAACAAATGTGTGAGTCACTTGATTTATATAAGTTTACACAGCGTACTGTAGTGCCGTTTGTGTGAAATATTGGTGCGAATTTGTTGGTTTGTTCACGAGTAATGGCATAAATGTTCGATTGTCTTACCTACGACTATCTTACGAAACGGCGGGCAAAAGGGGCTTTGTATTGAAATATCGATGCTTCTAATGCATACTGTTAGCATACAAGAGTTGGTGGATTTTGTTAAATTGTTTTATACGTATGCTATACAAATTTAAAAAATTGCATGATCCACTTAAAACATATATGTTTACATGGCCTACTGTAGCATCACTTGTGCGCAAAATTTGGTGGGAATCTGTTTATTGGTCCTCGCAATATGGCATAAAATCTCAGGCCGTGTTCCAATTGGCACTTTTTGTTAACAAAATGGTCACGTGACAGGTTTTCTCTATAAAATCTATGACGCATTTTTGTAATTTGCGTTTTATCAGCTTCGAAGTTGACAAATTACAAAATACAAATTACCAAACCGCCACCATATTTGTTTTGTCTGTTTGAAACGTTTAAATACACATATAGATGAATCTATTGGAATAAACAAATGTGTATTGTATTTACAATATTTATTTCACAAAGCAAGTTGTTGAAATATTCTTTAAATATGTATTTTCTCATGACAAAATTTTTGTTAAGTAACAATTTCACATCATATTGGTTTCATTTTGTTAATTTTAAATTTTAAACGACCATCGAAAAACTTTTGAGAATAATCACTGTTTATTTTTAAGACTTCGTGCACTTTTAATTTTGGAATAGTGGTAACATCAAAATAATAGCAGCATAGCATGCTAGACAGTTGAATGTCGTGTTGTTCCGACTAAACGTTACAAAATGCTAAATACAAATTACAAAACACGAAACTCGAAACTAAATAGAACATGGCCTCAATTTACTCATGTTGTACTTACTATCTTCATAAATAACGGACAAAGAGAATACGCATTGGCATATTAAATGTTTGTCATACATACTACCAGCAAATGAAGTTTGGCTGAAATAGTTTTGAACATAAATTTAGATGGACTATAAAGTATAACTCGTCTCTCCAGAATTTGGTGGAACTAGGTTGATTTTTTCAGAGATATGTTATGATTTTTTTCATGTGACGCTATTTCACAAAATGGTGGACAAAGGAGGCTCTGTGTAAACACATTTTATGGGTATACTAGATGAGTTTAAATCGGTTGCAGGGTTTCGTAGATATAGTATATTAAGCTAAATTGTTTATATAACTGCCATTTCGAAATTAAGTTTCTGAAAGACTTAAAGTGTGTCGTTTTACATAGTACTACTTGTCTGCCAAATCTGGTAGTCATCGGTTGATTGGTTCCCGAGATATGGCATTACAACTTTATTTTTGAGTGTGCCGCTGTCTTGCAAAGTGGAGGACAAAAGGGGTTATGTATTTTATTATGGTCGAAACTGATCAAACGTTATGGTAAATATAGCAAATTAACATAAAATATTCATGTACTGGCCATTTTAAAAGTAAGTTACTTGTCCATTTGGTTTACATGCTTTTAATATGGCCTCCTACAATGTAATTTGCATGCTAAGTTGGTGGGAATCGGTTGAGTAGTTTCCGAAATATAATGTAAAAGCTTATTTTTAAATGTACTGCTATCTTTCAGGATGGCGGTATATCAGCATAATTCATCAATACATTCAATGGTTACATGATGCATTGTTAACATACCAAATTTGCTTCAAATCGGTTAAATGGTTCTTGAGATATGGCATAGGGTCCTATATTTTAGAATGTTTGCCAATTTTTTAAATAAGCACCTGGTGTGGACGAGAAATACAAAAATCTGATTTACTCGCAAAGTACTTTACGTGTAGAGAGTTTTCTGAAATTCGGTTCACTGGTTCGAAAGTTTTTCAAGGAAAACACACACGCCGACACACACAGGTACACACACAGGCAGGAAAGTGATCTCATAAACTTATCTTTCATTCGAAAAGTAGGCTAATAACTGGTGAAGCTGTTCAGCCTACAGTGAGGAAAGGGATTGTTTTTTTTAATCTCCAGAAATTTCGGGAATGCCCTAATCAGTTTGTGAGGATGAGCAATGTGGGTTTTCAGGTCTGCCAATCAGTATCTCATTCTCATCGGAGAACTGGTACGATATGAAGATTCAGTGCGGGACGAGCTGACGTTAAGGACAGGAGAGTTTTAAATGTCCGCAGGACTCCACAAACCTCGTTTCATGCCGTAAGACTTGCTCTCATCAGGCGAAATAACGAGTGTAAGACAAGGCAGCAGAGCAGAACGGAGAAAGCAAGCATATCAGTTGGCCCAACGAAAATGTTCAACAGCTTACAAGAACACGATGTTAGGATGCCGCTTAAAAAATGTCTTCGAAGCTGCTATGTATCAGTTTTACGACGCAGTTGTCGAATAATCTACAGAGTATTCGTGCTGCTGTAAATAACAGCTTCGCACCTCCATTTCAGTCATCAGCAGTAGGATCCAATCAGCTGTGGCCTTTTGTGCCTAGCGCACGAGTAAGCTGATAGCCGAGTGCAGCGGACCTCGAGACTCGTGGAGTGGAGTGGAGTGAAGAGTTTTGGACGGCTCGTAACTCCGAGGTCTTGAGAGCCGATGAGGGTCATTGAGGTGAGCGTGGAACAGCACCGGAGTGAAAGAGTAGGGGAAACGGGAGATCCCCGAGAAACCCCGCTGACAAGCGGCATAGTCCGGCACGAACCCCACACGTGAATATCCGGGAGGGACCCCACCCGGTAACTCGAGACTGGTGACACCGCTACGAAGGCGTCGAGAATCGGGAGCTACGGAATGTGTACGTGCAGACGTTCGTGGACAGCGTCAATACTCGCGACGTGGAACCGACGACCCTGCGAACGCGTCGCGAATGTGTGGAGTACTCGGGGTGCTCCCAGGCGAGCACGTGTGTTTGCAATCCACCTATGGGACAGGGCAGATAGGGGGAAGCTTAACTAAACTGATTATTTTAATCTCATTCAGTTTGGAGTATCACATATTCACGGTAAAATTTTCGCTCTGAATTAATTCGTTTGTGGATTATTCTGAATAAAGCTATGAGTTTTTAATTTTTGTAATTTTCTTTGCCATTGCTTCCAGGACTGTGATGTAAGTTGTAGTTATTTATTGATGATCGNGTTTTTAATTTTTGTAATTTTCTTTGCCATTGCTTCCAGGACTGTGATGTAAGTTGTAGTTATTTATTGATGATCGAAGCTGTAAAATTTTAATGAGACAAGTTTGCAGATAAATTTTAAATTTCAATTTTTGTTTTTTATTTAATTGAGTACGAATCCTGCGCTTTTTCGCAAAGAACTTGTCCACGCCTACAGATTTCTAGTAATATTATTTTAGCTATGTATAATTTTTAGTAAGTTCTATTAACATTTTTAGTTTTCTATAAACATATTATATAACAATCTCTAGTAATTACTGTAAGCAGTCTTCGTATTTTATCCAAGTAATACTTTTTTGTATACATTTTCAGTTATATTTAACTGTTTTAAAATAACGGGCATTATACTGTAATCATTGAACAGTGTTGATTAAAAATAAGAAAGTTTAGTGTGTTCACATACGTTATACAAACGATTAAGCGAAACATTTATTTCTAGTGCAATGTTCGCGTGGTATGTTTAACATCCATGTATCGTTTATATTTTCATCACGAAAATGGAAACAAAGCGTACAGGGAAAGCGGCTACCCACGAGGTATTCAGTTGTACTAATGTTAAACGAATATTAGGGCGGGAAACAAAGGGCCCAATTAGAGCATATACTTGACGACTGCTGGAAGAGACAGCAAGCAAATGGAATTGTCATTGTGGCTGCTCGAAGGGTGGATGAAGGGGGTGTTGCGAGAGAGCAGATGGCGTAAAAGGGCTAGAGTAATCTTTTCCCTTTAGGCGAGCAGCTTGCCGTCTCTCTTCCGGCAATTTTTTTAATGTTGGCAAGGAAACGGCAATGCGACCTTGTAGCCAGGAAGTTGAAGTTATCTCGCTTGAGCAAGTGAAACATATATTAGGCTAATGAAATATTTTTATTATTGACCTGCCTGCTAAACAACATGACTTAAACTGTTCCATAAATTTGCTTGCATTTATTTGTTAATTAATTTTTTTCCTTCCGTATATGAGCACGCAAATTAATTTTCTGTCAGCGTTTCGACAGGCTGTTCAAATGTCGTCATCAGGTTTCGAATTTCACAGCGAATTATGCTAATTTTTAAATATTAATCACTTTGAATTCCGAAATCTGATAATGACAGCTTCGGCGCTTGCCGAAACGTGTCCAGGATTTACATTGCTAAAACTCTAAAGTATAACCATACATGCATAATATAATTTTTTGTAATTGCTTACGAGAAAATGATAACTTTTCTCTTTTTTCCCTTCATACACATTGGAGTACGAATCGACATATCAGTGACACAGGTAGGTTCCTAACAGTTTCACGTTTTCACTTTACTAGCGCATTAATAAAGTCATTAGGACCATGGCAATTTAAATTTTACGTGTGGCGGAAGGATACAAAACAAGGGGAAAAGTAGTTCTTAAGCACGACAATCGAAATTGCTCATTTAACCACGAACAGCCCATAGCAGCCATGGGTGGGTAAAGTGGAGATATGAAATTGTTGAAAAATAAATTGGTTTCCTACTATAATACTTTAGAACTTTAAGAACCCGGTTCCAGAAATCACTTAATATTCAAACTTTTAACGTAACTTTAATTTTGACATCAAACTATGATAATGTACTCTACATACGCCACTCAGTGTTTCAGTTAAAACATTAAGTATTTATGGGTGGGATATTTATTTCTTATTATTTAAATCAACGAATAAATTGTTTACTAGTTACAGTGCGATCTCTGCCATATTTGCAGTTGCCGAGGTAAATGGCCACTAGTCTTGGGTTCCATCGTAAACCTTNGTTACAGTGCGATCTCTGCCATATTTGCAGTTGCCGAGGTAAATGGCCACTAGTCTTGGGTTCCATCGTAAACCTTTGCGAGAAAACGGGATTCAAGGAGGACTCTCGCACGAGGAGTGGACTGTGAGATTGTTCTCAGGATGCTGCCTTTTCCTACTCCATCTTCATTTTGCCTCTGTACCTCATCTCACGCCGTTCCTTCTTTGGGGCGCCGACCTCGGTGGACAACGTCACGTTGGAAGATAAGGAAGCTCCTTATTCAAACCCCTGTTAAGCCTTGCATTTGTGTGTCCCTTTTAGTGGTAAATTGAGGTTATATTACCAAATAAGCCATCCCCTGCTTTGTTACGGACATCAATTTGTGGAGGTAAAAAGCGATAAATATACTAAATAAATTCTTCGGGCTGGCCGGGAGAAAAAACGGACCTGAACTAAGATGTGAGCAGATAGCTATGATGAGTACAAGTATTCCCTCATCTCAGCCATACCGACTCTGAATAACGTGAAGTTAATGTTATAATGCCCTTTTTGGTTTTCAAACCTTAACGGTAATGACGAAGTAATTTTCAGTGACAAGCGAAAGGCAGGATCCTTGAGGATCCTCATTGTTCACATATTTCCTCCAAACACCCCAGTCAGCTGTCAGGGGGACAATTTCCCTCGCCGAAGACGCACCGAATAAATCGAAACTTCCTTTTGTAAATTCTTACGCCTGCGCGTCCCTCCAATAGCTGTGTTGTTTACACAATAATCTACTTGTGATTTTTGTTAAGGTTGTAATGACGCAGTATGCTTAAATTTTCGGGACACGGGTGTAAACTTCGTCCGTGTGTATTTAGCTTTGGAAAGCTTTGTAATATTTTGTCAGGTTTCAAGTTAAAGCCGCGGTGGCTAGTTTCCCGTGTTTGTTTGTCGAGCAGACGTGTGGACATGTGGACATCTGCTGTTTACAGGAGTCCGTTTACCGTCTAGTTTCGAAAGTTGTTGTTTTGGTTATGCGGCTGTTGCGGGTACAATAACATGTTGTGAGCGCGGGACACAGCGATGACGCTACTGGCATGATGACGCTACGCATGATGACGCTACTGGCAGATGCCGGAGGCCATGCGCTTATCTTAGGAGAAGGGGGAGATAGGCCTGCCTAATATATACTGGTGGTGCCTATCGCCTTGAAAAAGTAACGAACCGTCGAAGACGACGCGTCGGGCGTGAGAAGACACACCAGCCCGAAAGGGCGTGGGTCGTTAGGGTGCCAAGAGGGAACGAGCATCCCTCCTGCCTCAGTAACTTAGTCGTGCGATGTAAGTTTGAGACATTAATAAAATGTAAACTACTGTGGCGCTGTTTTCTGCACTTCTCTAACTAATTATGAAAGTTCGTACTCTGAAAACTGGAAAGTCGTCTGTGCACTGTGAAACTTCAATGATAAATAAAGTATAAAGCAAACTAATCTGGAACTTCTTCTTTTTAATTAATCGGCGTCACCTGGTACTGAGTCTCGTATTCTACCTATGAGCAAGCCGTGGCAACGTAAACATTCGGCAGGGTAATACTTCCGCAACGTTACAAGATGGCGCCCAACTGTGCGGCTGCATTATCTTAAATACAGTAGTAAATAAGACGGAACATTACAATATAGCGGCACAACTAAGGGGCTCGATATTAGAAATACGGAGGTAACGAGTGCGCGGCCCGGAACATTACAACATGGCGCCAAACGGTGAGGCGGTAATATAATAAACATCGGCCAGGTAACGAGCGGAACATTACAAGGTTTACAATGTGGTTTAATAATGTCCCGCGTCAACTTACAACCACCTGAAATTTACGAATTGCAAATGGTTCCTACAAGTATCACATTTTAATTGTTAGTTAAGCTCCCGAAAAATACGTTAAGTTTTTGTTTGCATTGATGTTTTGTAGCATCATAATCTATGTTGAACTTTTTCTATAAATTTGTACTACCGCAACGAGTGTGAAAGACTTTCCCACTCCAAGATAAAAACGGATGAATTTTTAATCTGTCATTACAGATCACNGTCCCGCGTCAACTTACAACCACCTGAAATTTACGAATTGCAAATGGTTCCTACAAGTATCACATTTTAATTGTTTGTTAAGCTCCCGAAAAATACGTTAAGTTTTTGTTTGCATTGATGTTTTGTAGCATCATAATCTATGTTGAACTTTTTCTATAAATTTGTATTACCGCAACGAGTGTGAAAGACTTTCCCACTCCAAGATAAAAACGGATGAATTTTTAATCTGTCATTACAGATCACNTACCGCAACGAGTGTGAAAGACTTTCCCACTCCAAGATAAAAACGGATGAATTTTTAATCTGTCATTACAGATCACCTAACATTGGCAAGTATACAAATATCGTTTGCGTAAACAAACTGTTTAGTTATATAATATCTTATTTTAGCTTGTATACTGTAAATTAAGGGCACCTCCTACGTAGAGGTGTTTGGAGCGTTTGAGGCATAGAAGGGCGGGAGCGATAAGGGCTACACCGCCACACGCATCTAGTGCAACATCGCCACTACGCACAAGGCTCTGAACTGGCGTGCAGTGATCTCGTCGTGCTGCGTGTATCTATGGGACTTGAGGCGGCCACCCTATAATTTTATTGGTTGAAAGCCTGTATCAAGTTTTAGTGCACCAGTACTTCTGTATGTATACCGGGTGAGTCGCCCGCGCCTGTTTTTCAGTATCTATGCAACCCGTCGCACATAATACAACCCATCTACAAAACATCTCCTCCGCCGCGTCCCGTGCCGTGTACGCACTCGTTACGGCACCTCTTCTCTTAGCTGAACATTTGACGCAGTTGTCAGCCTGCGCCAATCAGCGGTGCTAAAATATAGAATCGCTACAAAACCGCACGTGCGCGTTGATTCCTTTTCGTCAATACAGTAAGCGGTGACTGTATTTTTATGTGGCATGAAGAAACACGATGGCTCGAAGCGAGGCAGATGTGTGTTACTAAGGACGCAACCGTCACGCACCAATTNTGTGGCATGAAGAAACACGATGGCTCGAAGCGAGGCAGATGTGTGTTACTAAGGACGCAACCGTCACGCACCAATTGTTACGAACTAGCTTTTCAGCCAATTCGTACTTGAAGAGTATGAGAGTATGCTGGGGGCATAACTCAAATAANCAATGCATTAGGTAAACATCGCAATAATCAGTTTCAACACAATAAACGGATGCGCATTCTTCGGAACGTGACCGCTTCTCAAAGCTTGCCCGACAATATGTCATCATTCGTTCACCGCTTACTGTACCGACGACGACGAATCAACGCGCACGTGGTGTTCTGCTACGGTCGATGTTAGGTTAGATTGGGTAGTGTTGTGTGCGGGTTGCATAGATACGGATAAATAGGCGCGGGCGACTCACCCGGTATAACGCGTATACTATGAGTTGCAACGCTTTAAAAAAAAGCCGCTTTTAACTATGTTGGAGTGCTCAGAAACGGTGTTTTTACCGTGCGCTGTGTCTTAAAAAACATCGAAAGGCATCGTCTGAAGTGTGTGTTCTTTTCTTAGTTCAGCACATTAGACGCGCGTTTAGTAGTTTCGTAAAAAAAAAAAAAAAAAAAAGAGTATATTATAATCCTGCGTTGGTCGCGCCGTGAGCATTTCCCTCACACTCCCGCTTTCGTGTACAAAATCATTTCTATGTTGGTGACATGGGAATGTTTTTTTCAAATAATAATATAATAAACTGTATTTATACATAAAGAACAAATAGAAGAAATTTCAGTGGGAAATAAAAATAATTACGTTCAATACACACTTTTTTCGGGAAGTGTGAGGGAAATTCTCATGGCGCGAAGGGTGTTCAACCCTCCAGAGCAGGATGAGCACCAGTTAGGCGGACCCCTGTAAGACTTGAAATGCTATGAAATGCTGTGAAATCAGTTCCAGGCCTCGTGATCGTGCTGTGAGGGTGTTGAACGGTTCGAGCGTTGTAAACGGCATTGCTCGGAACTCGAGCGAAGCGCGTTGTAAGAAAGTAAGTTCTTAATAATAGAGTTTTTAACTGTCCCTCTCATGCGTGCGCCAAACCTCGTGACTTGGAAAACCAGTACAGTACAAACTGTACGAGTTACTTTTTCTTATCGAATATCAAATTAAGCACAAAATGTACTCGTGAATATTGACTTTTTTTGAAAGATAATAAAGCTCTTAACTTTACATGTGTTGAGTTATTTATATGAAAAATAGTCTCATGTTTTTTTGCAGGGGATGCACTTGAAATCAGAAATTGAATAATGAAGCGCGAACAGCACAAAACTCCAAGTATGAAAATCACACCTTTGTGTTTCAAGAAAAGTATGTATCCCTCCTCCCCCCTCTTCCCCTCATCAAGCCAAGAAGAAGAATAAATTGGTTGTGCGTGTATTGCATATCAAAAATCCTTTTATTACTTATATAGTGCACGAGGCATACATGTTCTGTTGAATACAGTGTAGAATCAACGGATATTTTCTTCAGCAGCTCTTTCGTTGAATAATATTTGTAATTCTTACATAAGGGAATTTTTATGTTCTTTATGTTGGGTGTGGAGTTTTAACCAAGTCCCCGACTTCGGGACTCGCATACCCAGTGCATGTTAAGGCATCTCGGATAACTCGACCGACTCTCTGCAACACGCCTTACAACAGCTGAATAACTGAATGCTTTTATCTGCATGGTAGCATATAGCCTACATGGCGTGAAGTGCTTGGCTACATGCTTCACAGCACGTTTGAAAACTCGTAACTAGTTCCGTGACATGAATCGCAATGTGCAAGTTCTGTTTGAGGTCTGAATTCTGTTTGAAAAATTAATAGGCTGCTAAATGTTTGAGGAATGAATGGACTCATGAATATTTAAACAATTTAAAATTAACAAAAGCTGAAGGCTAACGCAGTCTACACAATATTTCTCCATGTATTAAAAAAACTGCAACCGACTGACTTATTTTTTAACAGTGTAATGCATCGATTTTGTAATAAATTTGTGTGTCTACTAATAGTGTGTGGGAGAAACATTTGTAGAGTTCCGCGCTAACCTGTATATTTTCACCATGAATTAAAAAAAAATTAAATTGGGTGAATTTAACTTTTAAATATAATATATATATTTAATAATTAAATGTTATGATTATAATTATATAATTAATTTATATTATTTTACGTGATTTCTCAATTCCATACACACATATTCCCATTCATTAATTGATTAATTTTAAATTCCTGAAATATTTAATTTTTGAATAAACGTAATGATTTATTATTTTTAATAAGCATACATAGCAAAATATTCACGTGATATTTTTCTCAAAATTTCAGGGTTCAAGGTCACTGCGAGATCAAGGTCAGAACATTTAACATGTAACATGGCAGCCGTATGCAATATGGCCGAAGTTTAAGTGATATGAGGGATCAGGAACACCGGATCTGCTCAATCCACTTTATAGTATCCTGTCCCAGAACCGGTTTTTTTATACTACTGTTATGGAACTCATTTTAACTACAGGGTACTTTTACAGCTGACATTTGAACAGACTTTGTGTGTCAGGATTCATGGTAAATAGATAGTAAAGTTTACTATAGCTTGGAAATATTAGATACGATAGCTAATTATGGGAGATATTTTGTATATCTTCCGATGTTAATGACCTTGTTAATGTCTCTCAAATAGACTTCTCTTAGGCTTAAGATTTACTTCGCAGAATAGCTGAAATCTGCTAAAATTAAAGTTATATTGTACAATAAACAAATCTTACAGAAATATTACGTATAATGTACATTAATTTCGAAATGATGCTGTCTTTATTATACTGTTAGAACACAGGACTTTAATTTTTAAACCAAAGCATCTGCCAGTTTTTTTTTTTCCACTTATTACGAGATGAGATACGAAACAGCATGTAAAATTATTTATGGTGTGCATATAGTGAAGCCAGTCTAACGAAAGCAATATATGTTACTTTCTACATTAGTTAAAGTTATAATAATAATTGTTTTATCATCATAATTATAATGGGCACATACTTAAAAAAAAAATCTTTATCGCTAGTTTCCTGCAAAGAATGTGACATTATTTCCAAACTGCATAAAATGTTGATATAAATTGAAACGCTATTTTTCCTTTCTGTAAGCCGTTCAGTTATAAGGCAAACTGAAGAAATTAAAAAAAAAAAATGGTTGCCTGTAAAGTCGGTTTTACGGGCGAAGATTTTACGTGACAACGTAGTGCTGCGCGCGCGGCAGACCGATCATAGTTGAGTGGGAGAGAGACGCAAGGCATTCGGCGGGCCTCTCTCTCGTTCGGTGACTCATCGTAACGTTACCGAGCGTTACACTTTTTCATAAGTGACTCCCAGCCGCAACCTAATTTAAGACGTTGTCACGTCAAAAATTGTTCAATCAAAGCAAAACACATCTTTTATAACAACCTGTTCCCCGTCATTTCAACCAGAAATGGCTTTGGTTTGTAGAAAACTAAACGTATTAAGAGATCAGTTTCTCTGTACATTTTCAAATTTAGTTCAATCCATAACAATGTGTAATTTTAGGTTAGAACTACGTGTTGTCACAGATACCTCAAATCTTGAACATTTAAACTTCTTTAAATACGAATGGCTGAGAGAGCAGAATCGAATAACTCGGTAGACGCTTGCATTCTTTGGACTACTCCGGCGCTTTTGTTGAACTTTCCTGTCCCTTCGCTAAGTAATCGATCAGTCTTCTTCTCAATCAGGCCGTCTTACACAAACTTTTAATATTATTCGAGGAGAACGTAACTGACCTGCATTCAGTTGGTCGCCAGAGAGTTCTCTTACAAAGATGCCTCGTTTTACGAATTTTTTTTCCTCTCGTTTATAAATCGGGTTCGCCGTGAATAGACTAAATTAAATTGGCAGAAATTGTAAATGTAAATCTTTTGCGAAGTCTTTCTTCATCAGGAGGAAAATTTTGTAGAAATTTCCCTTGGCAGGCATTTAAGATTTGGAAATTCGGCTATATGTGCCAAGTGAAAATAATAACGCTAAAATAACGTTTTCTTGTAGTTTGTTTGAAATCCTCCGTTCGATATTCAAGTATTCATAAATGCACAGCATTATAATTTAACCAGTTACTAAAAGGTCTATAACCAACGGTATATAAGAGCTTCAGAGGAATTGCCAACGTAACCAAAATTAATAAAAAAACAAGTAAAAACTTATAAAATTTTTAAACTCCGTTTCATGGGAAGGAGTGTACAATGTTATCATAGTATGTATATCGTTTTTTGGCTAGCTCCTTGTGGTCAAACAATATTTTCCTGGTAAGAGTGGGGTGAAATTAAATCAGTGCTCAAGGGGTTTTCGTGTTTTTTTTTTGTGTTCCAGTTTAAAATTGACTGAATGAAATATATTGAAAGCTCCAGATGTTAAAATAACTTCTTTGTCTGTAACCTCTACACCGGCGCATGTAACTTTTACTTCCGTTTATCGAACTTGACAGCGCAGGTTGCATGGTTGCNGTCTGTAACCTCTACACCGGCGCATGTAACTTTTACTTCCGTTTATCGAACTTGACAGCGCAGGTTGCATGGTTGCTTCCAACTTTTCTGAAGTCTTGCTGAAGTTCTACTTCAGCAGGCTATACTTCCACCTCACGCAAACAAAAATTAACGCGGCTGAATGAAAGAATGAAACTATATGATATACATGTTATAGGCTGTCCGTGGTAAAGTGAGCACTTTTGAAAACCTGGTTACAGTTTTCTTTTATTCAATTTGTATCCTTCCGCCAATTGCTAACATTAAAACTGCCACGCGAGGAACATTTCACCATACTCAAAACTGTAAGTCCGAGGCCACAATGAAATGTATTTACTGGTTATTATGTATGATGAGACCACTTTGCCGTGAAATGCCTACAAATTATCTTAGCGCGCATCTTGGCTACTTTAAATGATATTGCTTTAAAAAATTCACTTTTTACATATTTCACACATTGCTACACATTGCTAAGTTTTTTGTAAGAAATGTAATAGCCTGAAAATTGCGGGTAGATAAAGATTTATAGACTAGACAAAACCACAAAAAAACNTAAAGTTTTTTTGTAAGAAATGTAATAGCCTGAAAATTGCGGGTAGATAAAGATTTATAGACTAGACAAAACCACAAAAAAACAAACGCTTATTCATTGATCCCTACTTGTTCTTCTGTANACAAACGCTTATTCATTGATCCCTACTTGCTCTTCTGTAGCATTGCTCTTCTCTTCAAATGACACGAAGTGTTCTTTGTTTACAAGCAATATTATGAAAGGTGGCTGAGACACACATAAATTAATTTAGCATGTGAAATCTCATCCTTTCGTTCTGCCAAAGGGACAACGCACAGCATTCGTGCGAACTCGATGTAATATTTTGCATTTAACCCTTTCCTTAATAGGCATTACTAACACTCCTATTTTCTCTCTGTTATTATTCGTATTAATTAGGCATATATATCAAATATAATAATTTTTATAAAATATAAGAGAAAATTCGAATTAACCAAGAATAAAATATTGTTATGTTAACAGACGTATTAAACGCTTTTGATACATTTCATATTTAAGGAACAACCAAACACGTCAAACACAGGTTGATTTTTCAAAAGTTCGATTTAAAAAGAGCGAAAGTACTGCGGATAAAGTTGGCTGGAGAGGTTTGGGAGGAGGTTTGGGATCTCGAGAGCCAATGAGGATGAAGCGAGGTGAAAGGACACGGGGAACTGGAGATCCGCGAGGAAAACCCCGCCTACCAGCGGCATCGTCCGGCACGATTCCCACGTGCGAAGATCCGGGAGCGAACCCGCTGGGAATCGAACCCGGGTTCGCCCTACTTGTTCCAGCCATCGCGGACCTTACTGCGAATACCTTAGACCTGGGTTGGCGGTACCTGGACGCGGGTACTCTTTGCCTGCTACGTTTGATGAAGTAAGTCACGCGGACTTAATTGCAAAGTACGTCACTGTCATGAACCGCCGACATCGCATCCTCACTTTCAGAAACATGTCGTTTATTCATTGAAACATTTTAACGAGGTTTCTTCCTTCCCAGGACCCGTGTTCATGTCTCCGTCGACCACAGCGCGCAACGAACATTTCTGGCGAGGTGGTCTCTCCCCCTGGACTGTGGTCGTTCCATTCTGAATTGCAACCGCAGAAATAAAATTTCCACGATCCACTATATTTCTCACCTAAAACGAACACCTTTTTTTTCTACAGCGCCTAGTAGAACTAACCAATCGCGGCGGGTATCCGGGTGTTTAATGATGCCGTGCACAGCTACAGCTACGAGGGGTACTGGGAAACACTGTCCTAATTGGCAGTAGAACACAGCACCACCGTACCGGAAGGGAAAATACGAGAAGTGGGGGCAGGCTATCAGGAACATGGTGTTGAGAAGGGGAGGAGCTGCCGTGACGTCACAAACTTGAAGCTGTATTTTCTCCCATCGCCGTGGTGTGACGCCCAAAACATTGCAAATGGTAAAGCAGGTTTTTGTATTTGATGCACGTAAAATGAGGAAGTTTTAAAACAAACAATAACTATAGAAGTTAAGCTTTCAGGCTAAACATCAACGTGCTCTGGTGCAATAGTATCAATGAAATTGTGACATATTATGTTTCCAACGTTGTGGGCGTCACAGTGTCGCGGACAGGCTTCCATCATTTGATCATGCACACCCACAGATAAGGCCGCCCCTTGATCAGGAACAACTTTGCTTTGTCGCCACCGCCAGCCGCGTCACCAACCAGTTTTGTTGGACTGTAAATGTTCAATAATGAACAATAGTGACCATCAAAAACCCCTCAGGTGGCACTGTCTCCCCCCCCCCC